>JANHFX010007170.1:0-65975 GCA_027560015.1 Chloroceryle amazona | reverse complement strand
AAATATATATTAATATAGGTTCATTTATATTGATAAAGTAATTCCAATAATAGCTACATTAATATTAATTAAGCAATATTATTTAATATAAATAAATAGATTTTTTTAATTGGCTTTTGTAGAGATAGCATTTCAAAGTATTGTTAAAGTTCACTGCCAAATACAATAGGCTATACAGAGGTAGAAGCTTGTGTATTGAAGGCTCCAAACTTTGTTTCAACCCTTGTATTTACAGATCCTCATTAAGTGCTTGACCGTCCTTCAAGAAATTCCAAGTGTTACTTTGCAGAGGAGGCAGGCAGGATGTTATGAGAGTATTCAGCACATGATAGCTTGTACTTCCTTTTATACAGCAAAGGTATGGTGTGTATTATTGTGCTTACAGCTTAGTTTAAGATACAGTTCTTGTCATTTAGAGAAAAAATTTAGTAAACTGGCCTTCAGAGTGGTACCTTAGAGAACTGACACTTAAATAATAAAGGTATAGATATATTTATTAGTATCTGTATCAGAGCCTTTTATATAATAATGACATTTTGACTTTTTTATAGAATTAAGAATTTTCATTTGTTCAGTAAATGGACTGTAACTATTAGTCCATGATATGAAATCTATATTTTATATTATTGTGTGTATTTTTACATTTAAGGTAGTACTATTTTCAGTTTAGTGCCATATGCAATATATAAATGTAAAAGTTTATTTTCTGCAAATAAACCATATTTGTAGTTTTAATGATTAGCATATCTGGATATTTGCTAATTAGATATAAGAGACTTTATACTATGTAGTCTCACATGCTGTCAGGAACACTAACACCTTGGGTTTTAACCATAGTGCATATCTGTAGATCACATTTATGATTCAGATAATCTATTTAGTGAGGTAAGGAGAAATACAGTAGCAGCAGGATTTTTTCCTCAGGTATAGAGACATGCTAGAGTTAAAATACCCGCCCTGACAAATGTATTATGCTGAAACAGTCAGTTTTGCTCTAGCTTTCAGTACACCTCAGCTAAGAGATGATGCTGAGGCTGGGCTGTGGCTGATGCTTTGAGGGATTCCCTTGTGCTGGTGATCTTTCACCCTGGTCTTTATAGCAGCTGGATCTCTCTGTTTACCTCACAAAACCAGATAGATCATTGTCAGATATCCTTAAAAGTGCACTGCAAGAAGATCTACTTTTCATTCTCTCTATAAATATGAGTATTATATTCCCTAGTGTTGTAATTTTCTTCATATTAATCAATTTGTTTCATGGCTGTGAGTGCAGTGTCAGGGCATGAGAGGGGCTAGGGAGCCAGAAGCTGAGGGCAATGCCATGGCTGGCAGAGCAGCACCTGTCAGGCAGATTCGACCAGGAGTCCAGATCATTGGGTGAGTTTGTGGTGATAAAGTAGGTCTGAAGTGAAGCTGGGCAGTCAGTCTGCAGGCCAGGATCAGGTCTAGTGAGAGTAGCTAGGTTCAGACACAAGCAGGATGGTTCATTGTATAGATAGCAGTTTGAGGTCAAGGTGAGGAGTCGGTCCATATGTCAGGTGTCCAGACCAGTGGATCCATTGCCAGCTTGGAGCATGCTGGAGACCAGTGTTCCTGCCACACAGGAACTGGCAGGGACTGTAGGCTCATGCCTGACCTGAAAGGGAGCTCCTGGCCCCGTGTGGGGAAGGCCCAGGTGGAGGCTCTCAAGGTCGATAAAGCCTACTGGGAACTTTATATAGTGTTTGTTTGTTATTGGATTCCCCAGATAAATGACTGTCTGCTTGTACTGCTGATATTTTTTTTCCTTAGAGATAACAGGATATTGTATAGAATAGCAAATAGAACGAGTGAATTGCAAATTCTTCTGTTTAATCCATGGTATATGGTTTTCCATTGAGTTACAGTCAGGCCATGTACTATATGTATCCTGAAGTAACCTATACACTTATTTTGTATCCCAAAGATAGACATCCTAATGTGAAGTTACCTTGCATATAGTAGAAGCACTTTGGCCTTTAGAGCTCTAGCTAAAGATGATAAAGCCACCTAAAAACATTCTGTACATTGTTAATTTATAAATTCATAGATATAAAAATAAATTTCACCACTCCTTTCACTAATATAGTTGGGATTTTCAAATGTGCACATAATAGCAGAGAGGTAAATAAGGCTAATTTAGTTACCCTTTATATTCTTTGGTAGCAGTACTGCCTGAGAACAGGGAGAATGTTTATCACAGCAATAGATACTTCTGGTTAAATCTTTCTGTTCTCTGAGGGATAGGTTATGCAGAAGTCAAACACATACATATGTATCTGCAATTCCAATTATTTTACAACTCTGTAGTCATTTTTTTTATGAAAGGAAACCTAAGTAATAAGTAATTATTTTTTATTTATAATATTCATGCATTTTTATAATTATAAGTAGACAATAGTGAAACATTACATGTTGTGCAAAACAAAAATACGTAACAGATTATTCTTTAATAGGTATTACGATCATGGAAAGAGTATGAACTAGCAGTAATTATTGTTAACTATGGGAAAAAATTGTTGGATTCCTCACCAACAACCTCACCCTGCCCCTCAGGAGCTATGAAAACAGAAGAAACACATACTAACAACGAAGTTAAAGTAATTGCTCTGATTTTTACTTTTTCTTCTCTCTAAATACTGTATTCTATTATTTTGAAGACTACATTTACTCACTTTATGTTTTAGAAGTGATTGTATGGAATAAAAGTTTCCCTGTAGAATAAGAATTCCCAAAGTATCGCTCCTATTTAATTGTAGCCATTTTTGTTAAGAACAGTTGAAGATTGTAGTGGGTACAGGCCTCATCTTCTTGAACTGGAGAGGGTTTAGCAATATTACAGTTCAGAGACATGAGGATCCTGCAGGTATTTATACAAGCATGCCTAAGTGATCTTCACATATAGTTTTCAGGAATGCTTTATTAGACAGAAAAAAATAATTAAAGAATTGTATAAGAGGAGCAAAAATATCCTAAATAATGTAGAAACTTACCCTCTTATTTTGTGTAGCAGCTGCTTGAAATAGAGTCATAATAAGAGAGTAACTTTGACATTGTGTAGACTTAAAAATATTTCCAAGTGGAGGAAGAACTTTCAACCTCAAAGACGCAACAGGTTGTGAGGATTTCCTACAAGTTAGAGTCAGAGTAAAGTGTTGATTCTTCATACATTTCTGTCTGTTTTTAATTTAAATAATTTTAGAAGATATTTTATGGGAGAGGAGATTTGAAAAAGAGATGAGAAAGTAGAAATAATGAGAGAGGAAGAAAGGAAGTGGTGTGAGCATGAAACTGATATACATAAAAGAGAGGGACAAAAAGTCAATCACCTCACAGGGAAACTTTTCTGTAAGAAAATTTGTAGGACACTTTATAGGACAAAATTTTCTCCATTGTTTATTGCTGAGTTTGTGGTAGCTGCTCCATGGTTCATACCGAAAAAGAGAAAGGAATCCGAGATCATAGGAACAATATATCTTGATCAAAGTAGGGCTGGCTGACTGAAAATTTTCACCAAAGTGAAAAAAAAGCACTTCCTTTCCAGAGGAAGGTTTGATTTCTGTAGGCAGAAATAATCTACAATTTTTAATTTTATTTTTTTTTGGAAAACAGCATATTTTGTCAAACAATTTGTTCAAATATGTTTTTGTAGAAGCCTGTGGGACTGCCATAAAAACTTATTTGGTGGCAGAGCAACTCCACTCACTCCCATGGAGATCATGAAGAATCAACCATGGGCAAGTTTTTGAAGCAGTACTAAAAAAATTATGAACATCAATTTTATTTCACTTGAAAAGAAAAAAAAGACAATATCATGAAATTATCAGATATAGAATTAAAAGACTTGGAATATAACCTAAACTGCACTATCGACCTGCTGGCTTTAGTTAAGTAAAAGCTACATTTTCATAACTAAGTATTGAATATTTCAGACCACTTCTGCAAAGAAATCTCATTTAGCTGCAGTGGAAAAAGCAACAGAAAATCTAAGTGCTCTTGAATCAAATCTCCTCAAACTGACAAAACCAGGTGGGTGTACTCTTAAAACACTTGTTCTTTTTTTTTTTTTCAATAGAATTTTCTATGGTTTGTTTGTAAAAAAAAAAATTATCTAAGAAATACTTTTATTTCATATATCTTTCATGATGAATCTGCCAAAATCATAATTTCAGTGATCTTATTTATACATGGCAGTGATGTTTATAATGAATTCTATTCATCTTTTTCATCATTTCCACCAAAACACTCATTCCTTCTTAGACAGGAATGTGCACTTTTGTTCTATTCTGCAAGTATATGTGTTCTTCTAATCTGTGTAAGTTGTGTTTCATGTTATTAGTCTTGTTTTATGTTCCTAAATCAGAAGATGCAGTTGCAAAGACCCCTGTACATTTCTAGCATCATTTTGTATCCTACAAGTGCTAGTAGGAATGATCACTGCAGGAAATTTTAGTGGAGAAAAAGCTTCCTGAAGAAAGTTAACAGAAGCTGTCCTTTTAGTGAATGAATTGCATGTATACTAGCATTTAACTATTTTGTAATTCAGGAATGACTATATCAACTTTACAATATCTTAGAGTCTGGGTTAAGCAAAAGAAAGTTCAGGCTAATAGTTCTGCCAAAGATAGACGTATTAATAGCCAGGACTTAAAAAGGACATTGGATTGAACTTAAAACAGAGGCACTGCAGATTTTTATTTTTTTTTCCCATTATATTTACATGACATCTTATAGTCCTTGGAGTCTAGCTAGAGTCATAGAATAATTTAGGTTGGAAGGCATTTCTGGTAGGCTTTTATTCCAGCCCCCTGCTCAAAACAGGTACAATTATAGAATCACAGAATGTTAGAAGTTGGACGGGACCTCCAAAGATCGAGTCCAACCCCTTTGCTAGAGCAGTGTAAAATTATAGCAGATCACACAGAAATGCATCCACACAGGTCTTGAAAGTCTCCAGAGAAGAAGATTCCACAACCTCTCTGGGGAATCTGTTCCCATGCTCTACAGCTCTTACAGTAAAGAACGTCTTCCTCATGTTGAGGTGGAACTTCCTGTACTCTAGCTTGAATCCATTGCCCCTTGTCCTGTCACAATGTATAAGTGAAAAGAGATTGTCCCTGCCTTCTTGATGCCTAGCTCTTATGTATTTATAGACATTAATTAGATCAGTTTTCTCTGGGAGTTGTCCAGTCAAATTTTGAATCTCTCTGAAGAAAGAGATTTTGCAAACTTTATGAGAAAACTGTTCTAATAGTTGACAAGGATAACAAGGTTTTCTTTGTATCTGTTCAGAATTTTCTGATTTTCAGATTATGTCTATTATCTTTTGTGCTATCAGTGAGGATAGTCTGTCTCCACATTCTGTATTCCTTCTGTTAGGAGGTGTAGACTGCTCTTCCTTCTATTACAACTGAATAAACCAAATTCTTTCAGCCTCTTCTTGCTTTATCCTGCACTCTAGCTCTTTATCATCTTGGTGGCTCTTCACTGGACTTTCTATGGTATGTCAGTTTCTTGTACTACAGTGTTCAAAATCACACACAGAAATCTAGATATGTCTCACAAGTGCTAAACAGAGGGGAATATTGACCTGATGGCTCTGTTGTTTCTAGTACATCCCAGTATGCACCTGATCTTTACTGCAAGGGCTTGCTGCTGACTCAAGTTCTAGTTATCATCAATCATCTCTGTATATACATTTGCCTTAGAAGAGAAACCATTTCTGTGATAAATAGGATGAAAAGAGTGATGCAAAAATTCCATTAATCTGTGCACTGATCTGTCATTTTTTGCTGCTGACATTGATATCTTCATTCCTGCAGAATAAGTTACAGAATGATAGAATGAATTCTGTAAGTTAATTGAAGATTATGCTGATTACTTAAAAAAATGATGTTCCATTCTTAATAAAAAGTTGAATTAATGGGTCAGTCCATTAGAGAAGAACACATTTTCAGTAACTGGCAAATACTCGATGATGGAAGTTAGCTCCATGGCTGAAATAGCATGTTCGTCAAAAATTTCAGAACACGAGTTGAAGAGGAGTCTTTTGCTGAGGCTGTGCAAAACAAATAGCAAGGCTTACAGCTGTCCTTTACGACTATGTATAAGTGGTTTAGGACGATGTGCACACCTGTAGGGCATGCTGTTAAAAGTATTTTGGAAAAAACTTTGTCATAGTAATCCTTAAAAGTGGATCAACACTTATCACTCCACTGATGGTAGTCTATGAGAACAATGAAAAATATCTGAATCTGTCTCTTTTATAAGACAAAAATTTCACACACAGTACCATTTAAATTCTGAAATTTCAAATGTTTTCCCATTTAAAATAACTTGGGTGGTATTATTCTTTGTGAAAATGCTCATTTGAAGCAATATATTTTTCATCTCATAGAGAAGAGAGGACTAATAAAGCGTGTGATTCATCCTCTAAAGAAAATTTACAAAAATCTGCTTGTCTTGCTGACTGTCCTATTTAATTTGACATGATTTGCATTAAACAAACTTCAATTGACTGCTACCACTGGAGAGTGTAGCTATTGACCCACCATCACAACTTGTTCCAGAGTGCAATTGCTTTTTTCAGGGACTAGTTGAATTGATATTTTTCAACCACAGAACTTGCCTAAGCACAAAATTTGTAGGCCATGTTTCTTTATTAAGGCAAAATATCAATAGCACATGTAAGACTGTTCTGGTGCTCTCATCTGGTAATGCAGTTGCATTTAACTCTCAAGCTTTAATCCAAGTTATTGTTTTCCTACATATTATATGTACCGTTTATATATTGTATATATTATTTACACCTATATCTAGTATATTGTTTATAGAATAGGAATACATTTGTATGCATATATTTGTATAAATATTTAGGTGAAGAAAAAATTCCACATGCTGAGCATGTATACAAGAACTAGTCACTAGTGGCATCATGTGTTCAGTTCATGCTGTACATGTTAAATACATTTTTGGACATGTCCTTACCACACATCCTTCTCCACAGATTCTTTGTATGGACCTTTGTTAGACCAGTGATCAAGTTCAGACATCCTGCTAATTAGTCTAGTAGGTGGAGTTTCATCAATCACATCTGTAGGTTCTGCATTATTTAAGTGGTACAGCTACTTATATTAGAAGAAAAGAGCAAGCTTTTGAATTTATCTCTGGGTGACAGTGAGAGATTTGAAAGCAACCTGTGTTCTAATGAAGGATTTTTCTAGTTTTCAGTTATAATTCCAGGTAAAGTTTCTCTTGTACACTGTCACTGCTTTTCATAATGGATTTGAATTGGTTGTTGATGTAGGTCATGGATCAGAGCTTACAGGACAGGAAGATCCTTTGTTGCTCTACCCTGTAATTTCATGTTGGACATCAAACAGTGCTTACCAAGAAGGTAGGATAATTGGTGTTTATTTTAATTGTAAAGGCTTATTTCCTTGAGAAAGTTCATAGGAAAGCTATCTACCTCTTTCTTGTTTGGAATAAGCTCTTGGAAACTTTCTCTTCATTTTCTTCTCAAATATACATTTAGTCACATTAATAAGTGTAGGAAATACTTGCAACAAAGTAGTATAGAAGTTGATGCTAAGTATATAAAATATTTATATTTTAAATAATTTGAATAATATTTATTTTCTAATAACCTTTAAAAAAAAAGGTATTAAAAAAATGTGTCACGTTTTCAGGTTCTTTTTTTGTGTGGAATGTTCTTTTTAAATTGAGATACCCCACTTTCACATTAAATGATGTTGCTGAAAGAGGAATTCACAAAAGTCTGATTACACTTGCATTTTTTAAATAGGATTTAAGATTCTCATATGTGACCATTGTCATATTTTCCTTAATACTGATGTTCAAAATAACAATGGAGCCTAGCCTGTAAATTTAGTACAACTTTCACATAGGATAAAGACTTATTTATTTCCTGATGTTAAAAAATTATAAGGCAGCCAAACACTCAAAGCAGTTTGCTAACATTTAGAAAGCTGCCTAAAATCTAGACAGCACATCTCCAAAGCTGCAGCGAGAACTGTGTGATGCTTGTACATTAATGTGGCTGTCACTGAGAAGGGTGACAGTGAATAGGATGCAGTTGCTTTGTTTATATTTGCTTTATTGTTGTTTTCAAGCTTTTCAGGCATGTGTACAGTTAGGCATGTTGAATTTTGTTATAAATTTTTTTTTGCACTATGTACTGCATGAAACAAAAAATACCAAACATGTTTTCTCAGTTCCTAGAATGTTTGTCATTCTAGCAGGTTAAGTAGAGTAGTGATTCTGGGTGCATTGTCACAAGAAGAAGTATTTAAAAACTGGTATTGTGTATCACGATCTACCCGATTTTAGTATCAGGATGTCTTTTCTTCATCAGCATGCAATACTACATAAATATATACTTTGAGACATACATGTCTGGAATTATAGCTGAATTCAGAACCCTGTTACAGCATAAATACAAAACCTGTGTTAATTATTTGTTACTTTGTTGCAGTGACAAAATTCAGGAAGAAATCACGTTTTCTTGAGTTCTTTGTTCAAGTTTTGCACAAAATCATGAATGAAGAGAAGTTTCATTGCATTCTGGAATGGGCAGGCGATGTGGAAGTTTACTTGAAAAGGTAGATATCTATTATAGTAGTAGTGAAAAACTACTACTTAGGTTCACCAGTGTCACAGTTACAGCAGAAACTGTAAATTGTACCTAGTACAAGACCCATCTTGGAGCCATTTCCATGGCTTCTAGTCTGCAGAAGTTCTATGAACACAGAATATTATATAGCTGCAGAAAATATTGTATTGTGACCTTATAAAATACATGGCGACTTCTCCCTTGCGTGTGTCTGTTCACAACTCCTACCTAACATCAGCAATTCCCAGGATTTTCCTTTTCACAGACACCACTTGGTGCAATACTACTAAGAGGCAGTGGTGTAACTAAGAAAAGTATGTTGGGGTAAACCAAAATTAAACTAGTTAGGGCTTACTGTAGTGCTGTAGTGTCCAAAAAAAAACCCCCAAACTGAAAAGGTAAGTGGAACCACACTGTAGACACTTCCGTAACAGGATCCCAAAGAAAATTAACTATTACTCTGTTAAAACCACACACCAGTATTTCTAAAATTTGCAAGACAAATAATCAATGAACAGTAGTTATAAGGAACAAGAATTTCTGTTACAAAAGACCATAAAAATGGAACATGATGAAGTTCTTCAGAGAATTCAATAGTAGAATTTGGGTAATGAAAAAAAAAAAAGGTGTTTTTTTTTTTTTTACTAGGAATTAGGAGGGTAAGATAGTTGTTACCTATAAATTTAGGTTTCTATAAGAAACCTTAAAAGTGAGCATTTCATATTTTCTGAAGAGGAAGAAGGGAGAAAACCTGCTGAATTTAAAACTCCCAATGGAATTGCCTGTGTTCTACCTGTTCCCAAAGGTAACCCTTTAACTATGAAAGGAGTTTAATATGATGATGGTTATTTTTAACTTTATTTGTCAGGAGGAATGATTGCCTTCTCTGTATCAAAGGAATTTCAACAGATGAAACAAGTTCTCCTACTCTGCCAGAAGGCACAGCCAGATACTCTACAGGTGTTGGGGATTTTGAAAATGTGAGTTTTGTTCTTAATGAGTCAGGTATGTATTTACTGGGCAACAACACCATAAGCACAAAAAATATATTTTTTTTAAAGCTGTGCCATAAAAACATCAGCTTGACACAGACATAATTGCTAAACCTTGGGATATATACTCTTGTCTTCAGCTTACCTCTGCACTCGTAAAACTAGGAAGAAAAGTTGGCATGGATTTTAGCTGAAAGACCAACAGTTGTGAGGAATTTGAGATGAGTCATAGTAATGCATTTCAAAATCAATGAAATCTTGCCTTTCATCAGCTCCCTTAAAACCCCCAATATGTTCATAGGAAATGCCTCAGGTACTATCATATTAAGAAAAGGAGATCAGTTTAGGCCTTTTTGTACAATATGTTGTGCTTTTTCATGAATTAACACCTTGTGCAGATATTCTAATTGCCCAGTAAAGGCTTTTAAGGTAGGTAAGAATATTGGAAGGTAAGAATAGTCTTAATGGATTTGTATTGTCTTGGAGAAGTTTTCCCCTTCATAATGCTCTAGTAATGCTATAATACTGCTAGCATCCGAGATAGATTAGGGAAAGGGCTTTCTGTCTCAGTTTTTGCTTTGCAAAGTTTTATAATTTATAATAGTATGAAAGAAAATATTATTATCGTTGAGATGAAAAACACTGGTATATGAAAGAAAATATCTGGGGACCTGTCTGGCTTCTTAGTGTCAGGCATTTGAAATATAACTTCCAGAAAAATTGTAAAGCTTTCTGGAATATTAAATATTTCTTTTGCTGTCTTATTTTGACAAACAGTTCCAGAATTTATTTTCTCTTCTGTTCCTGAATAAACCAAACTGCTGTATACCTCAACTAAGTTATAATGTAGGTATAAATAAGTATTTTAGGAATATTTAAGATTTTCATGGAAGATTTTTTAAAAGAGTATGGAGACCTCGCCTTTAAGGAAATCAGAGGCATCAACTTTGAAGAAACCAAGAAAAAAAGCCTTGAGTCCTACTCGAAAAAGACTGACTATTAGACAGTATTTAATGAAACATCCAAACATAATGGAATCTCCAGAATCACAAAGGTAAATAAACATAAGTTGTCAGGTTCATATACAGAACAAAATCATCATAGAATCAAATCATAGAATGGTTTGTGTTGGAAGAAGCCTTAAAGGTCATTAAGTTCCAACCCCCCTACCACGGGATGCTCAAGACTCAAATATTTTGACTGAAATTTAGTTTACAATTGTGTATTTTTAAAAACTTTTGTATTGAAGGAATTAATTTGTGCATAGTCTGCTCACTTTTCTGTTTTAGTTTGTATAAAGTTGGCTTCCACTTGAAAACAAAATCTATCTTATTTTTATTTCAGAGAATAACAAGATTTTGATGTCTTTGTGTTAATAATCAAAGACAGTATTTCAGTTGTGTTGGCTTGAGCATGTTGATTCATTATGGTGGAAAACTACCTTAATCTACATACTAGAATGCTTTTCAAGCTGTGTTGGGCGACTTACTTCTTAGAAATCTAATAAAGAATGCTTGTTTGTTCCTCATATTCAGGTAGTTTCAAAGTGGCTTTTGTCATCTTTCTGCTAGTCTTTTGGATTATCTGTTCTGTAGCTTTCAGAAAGTTGTTTCTTTATAGAAAGAAATGCAAATTCATTCACCTATTATTCTGGCAGATAATTGTATATATTTGATTAATGTGCTAATAACAGTACCTTCTGACCTAAAAGAATTTGTAGTATTCATTACCTCATATTATTCTTCCAGCAATTAACAAGTATAAAACTAGGAACTATCTGAATATAAACAGTCACAAAACACAAAGAACCTCAAAAAAGTCTTCCATACACTATCTTCTAAATATGTACCTGCTCATCAGAAAAAGGCCACCTTAACATGATTTTCATGTCTTTCAGTGGAATAGTGAATGTTTAACTTATCCTGGGTTTTTTGCTTGTTCAGCTACTCTGTTGTATCTTACAGAATAATATAATATAATAAACTGTATAATATAATCAACATTGCATATGATATACTGTTCTGCCCACATTTTAAAGGTGGAAAACAAGCAGAAAAATAATTTATATTGATAAAGAGTTCAGTTTATAAAAAAGAGAGAATGAGATTTGATTTGACTACAACATCATATGTGTGTCTGGTAATGTAGAATTATTTCAACTAGCAGAGAAACATAAACAAAATCTGTGGCTGGAAGTTGAACCAAAAAGTTTTCTTCACATTGAGGGTGATTAGCTACCAAAACACAGCAATAAATAACATGATCCAAATATATGGTCTTTTGAACAGGCTGTGTGAAACATATTGTATTTGCCATAATAACCTGTTTGGATGATTCTGGTACTTATAACATCTAACACAGAGCTTTTGTATGAATGAAGAGACATATTTTATGGAAGCTGGTAAGATATAAGATAGGATTTAATGTGTATAAAGTGCACTTAAAGAGGGAAAGTCCAATTGCTTTTATTGACTGCAGCAAAAATCTGCTAGAAATATGCCACATGCTTCTGAGTTAATATAAGTCTGTGCATATACAATGGGATACTTCTGTGTACCTTCACCTTGATTTTCTTTTCTAGAGCTTCAAGGAAACACAATTTCATGTTTTGCTACTTCATATATTTTGGTTTAGGAAATGCAATGAAGAGTTGCAAAAAGTAGCTCGTCACACTTTAGTGGTACTGCTGAAACCAATTGTGAGTAATTACTTAAGCCGAAAGAAGTTTCATCAAATGTGTCTTGAAGAGATGCCCTGGAGGTCTCAAATGAATATCTATCTGGCAGTTGCACACTACAGCTTATTTAAAAAGAAACTGGAAGAGCAGTATAACTTTGGGATTTGTGGTTCACAGCAACTGGACAGGTATATCTTACAGCATTATCAGTGATTGACATTAAAGTAGATTATTGCATTATTGTCATTAATGTGAACAGATATGAATTGCAGTATCATCAGCCAGTTTGTCATATGAACAGATCACCTTCCAAATACAAACTGATGTACTATTTAGTAAGTTTTTCTTTCAATCATATGGCTAGTGACATGTATATTGTAGTTGGAGGCCTGTAGCTAGAGGTGTTCCCAGGGATTAGTACCAGGTCTATAGTCTTGTTCAACATATTCATCATTGTTGTGAATGAAGGGACAGAGTGTATCCTCAGCAAGTTTGGTGATGACACAAATCTGGGAGGAGTGGCTGACACACCAGAAGGCTGTGCTGTCATTCAGTGAGACCTGGAAAGTTGAGAGTGAGGTAGAGGGGAACCTAATGAAGTTCAACAAGGGCAAGTGTAGAGTCCTGCACCTGGGGAGGAATAATCCAACGCACCAGTGCCAGTTAGGGGTTTGACATGCTGGAAAGCAGCTCTGCGGAGAACAATCTGATAGTCCTGGTAGACAAGTTAACCATGAGCCAGCAGTGTGCCCTTGTAGCCAAGAAAGCAAATGGTATCCTGGGGTGCATTGAGAAGAGTGTGACCAGCAGGTCAAGAGAGGTTCTTTTCTCCCTCTAATCTGCTCTAGTGAGGCGACATCTGGAGTACTGTGTCCAGATCTGGGCTCCCCTGTTCAAGAGAGGCAGGGAACTACTAGAGAGAGTCTAACAGAGGCAACAAAGATGATTAGGGGACAGGAGCATCTCTCCTACAGGGAAAGGCTGAGAGACCTGGGTCTGTTTAGCCTGGAGAAGAGAAGAGGGGATCTTATCAATGTTTATAAATATCTAAAAGGTGGGTGTCAAATGAATGGGACCAGTCTCTTTTCAGTAGCACCAAGTGATAGGACAAGGGGCAGTGGGCACAAACTGGAACACAGAAAGCTCCACCTAAACATAAAGGAAAAGCTTCTTTAGTCCACAACCAATCTGGGCAGCTTGTTCAGAGAAGTTTTTCCTTGTGTTTAGCAGAGGGAAGTTGTGGGTGCTCCTTCTCTGGAGACTTTCAAAACCCACCTGGACATGTTCCTGTGCATTCTGATCTAGGTGAATCTGCTTTGGCAAGGGGGTTGGACTGGATAATCTGCAGAGGTCCCTTTCAACCTCTACCATTCTGTGATATTGTAATTCTTGGTTGCTCACTTGACTGGTCAGATAAAAGGTTTCAAATATGCAATAATGTGCTATTTTTTAGTTCTTTATAAATTTTGGCTATCATTCATTATTTCTGATTCCTAAAACTGCTGGAAATTAATCAAAACTCACTTCAAGAAAATGAATTTTGTGTATGTATATAAAAATCCTTTTTACTATTTTATCTGGAGGGTTTTTTTATGTGCTTTCTTTTTCTCCCCTTCTGCAGTTACAATATTTTGGATCCTGAAATATTCTCATTAAATAATTCTGGCACTGTAGTGGTGAGAGAAGCCCCAGAGAACATGGGAACAACTCCTCCTCCTCTCCTTAAAAAGTCAGAAATGACCAAACCCCAAACTTGTAAGAACTTTTAATGGGTGCACAATTAGAACCAGTTTCAAATTAACTTTTCCTTTCTCTTAATTTCTGTCTTGACCTTAATCATTAGTTCTCCACATCACCTTTGGAAAAACACTCATGCCACATTATAAAGATGGTTTTGGATTTCTGAAGTGTTCTTTTTATTTTCTCTTTTTGACATACCTAGAATAAAAGAAGTCATAGTCAATGATAGAGCATTTACAATACCTCTGAGCATTGTTTATTGTATCATATAAGTTACTTTTAATCTAGTGGTTATCCTTTATCCCATAATAACAAGTTCATAAATTCTAATAAGTTAGTATTTATAGCTTTTGGTTTGCATAAGCCATGATACCTAGACCTATTAAATTGATAATATACCAGATTATTCTAAAGGCAATGAGAATTTTATGAGTTTCTGTGGTTGTTAATTGGTCTCTAGTTTTCTTTAGCTTTCCTAACAGGTCAATAATTTCCTGGGTAATACTGTAAGTCTTTCTTAAAATTATAGACTGAGGATTATTATTATCTTTCAAATTTTAAGTAGAATAAGTTTTCTTCTC
Source organism: Chloroceryle amazona (assembly GCA_027560015.1). Taxonomy (NCBI): domain Eukaryota; kingdom Metazoa; phylum Chordata; class Aves; order Coraciiformes; family Cerylidae; genus Chloroceryle; species Chloroceryle amazona. The sequence goes on along the minus strand of JANHFX010007170.1, from coordinate 51,335 downwards.
TACTTCTTGCTCCAGTGTTTTTCTGTGACAGATGCTATCTTCATATTAGTTTTTTATCTTCTACCACTTTTACTTCAATTCTCTATCTTTCATATGCGATTGTTCTATTATCCCAGCTATTTTCAATAACATCCTTTGAGGTTTCAACAGGAGCTGAAAGGCTCATGTTTGTAGGTAAATCTGAAATAGGATTTTGGATTACCTCAGGTGCTTGTGATAATATACAAGTCAACAAAAGTAGTCTGCCTAGCTACCATAAATTCCAGAAAAAATCATGTGCCTGGTCACTTCCGGGAACACATTCTTGCCACAGCTGTAGAGTGCAAAATTCTCCTGTCATTTAATGTAGGCCTCCTTAGGTAGGAATCAACCATCCTCTTTGCCTTTTCCAAGGAGATGTGACAAAAACTAGCACTTGCATTCACCAGTTCTCTGTGCAACAGCTTACTTTTAGTTATACTTGTCTTGATGATTACAAGTCTGAACTGAGTCACTAAAAGTTGGCTAAACCTAATGAAAATCCCGTTTACTGCCTTTGCAGCAATTCTAAATGACAATATTTCATGAAGTTGTGTAGTTTGATGTAGTTCAAATACTCTTTAGTTTGAAATTATCTTCTGCCTGAAACTATAGATCAGATATTACTGTATCCCACTACCACAAATCTTTGGAGTATATTTGGTACTGAATACAATAAAAAACCAATTCTTCACATACTACAGAATGTTTCAGACTTTTCTCCTTCTTCCTAATTTCTCCTTTTAAATGGACTCCATTTCAGAAAGGTTCTTGGGAGCTTGCCACATGGTGGTGTCTTCTTCCTAACTTCTTTGAGGGTTGTGCTTTGGCTTTGAGTCTGAAAAGTGTTTGGTACACATTATTATTTGTGCAAACGTTTTTTCCCAACACTTGAGTAATAAATCTTATATTTTAAATATCATAACCTTATAAATATGATAACCTTAACATTGGCATTTCCTAACATTTAAGTATTTAGCTGCCACAGGAAAATCCTAGCTGGCTGATTTTTATTTTTTTTTTTTAGAACTTTAACTCATTTTTAACTAGTGAACTTTTTGTCTTCAGGTACAGATAAGTCTTCTGAGCATAGCTTTAAAATGAGTGAGACAGATGCTTCTCAAACTCAAGCAACAGACAATACAGAAATATCCATCTCTCATTCACCTGAAGAATACAACCAGTTTTTGTCAAATACCATTTTGTTGGAGCATTTTACAAAAATCTTTTTGCATTTAAGAAGAGCAGCGGTAAGATACACCTTCTTATTAAGCGTTTTATTTCCTACTAAGGTTTGCATTACAATACTTTCAACATTTTAAACCCCCACACTTCCAAAACTTTAAAAGCATTTTGATAGGAAAAAGCAATGATTTCTTCCTTTCTGCAAAATGTCCAAGGACAGTGTATGAAATGTCAGACATATCACCTATCATAATGAATATTTCTATCAAACATATAATAACTTACATAAGTGTAAGTAAACCCTTTTAAAACTAAATAAAAACATGTGTATAGGTGGTGTGAATTAATGTTTATTTCTTATTATCATGCCAAAAGCAATAATTAAATTAAAGATTCATGCTTCTATGAAAATTTCCAAATTAAGGTTCTATCATGCTTTATATAAATTCAAATACTGAATGATCTGTTATTAGGGATGATTCATTCGTTTTCAAAGGTTTCTTATGCCTAAGCCTTATAATAAAATAATGAGGCTTTTAATTACTGTATTTCCAAAGTATAATTATATTTTTAATTATATGCATAGGTTCTTGCTCACCGTGGTGGCCACTGGACATTGCTTCAAAATGCTTGTCGAGAACTTTGGAATTATACTCAAGAATTACAGCTGATTGCTAACTATTCACATTACCTTATGTATCCATTTCCCATTACCAGGGATTTTCTTAAGAATATCATCTGGTTGCCATTTTATTTGGCAGCAGACATGATCATTGATATGATAACTGAACTACAAGCAAGCAGGTCTCTTAAGGTAAACAGTATTTTTATAGAGCTAGTATACTCTTTATTATCACAATAATAATAACAATAATAATTTGCTTTGTCCTAAAAAAAAGTTTGAAAATAACAGAGAGAATAATGTTTTTTTTTTCACTGTAGATTGTGGATCCTGAAGGAGACTTCTGCATTCCCAGTTGTTTAGGGGGCATTATGGATGAGAATGGTGGTTCTAATCTCCATCCACAGTCTCCCCTGGATGATGTAAATGTGGTTGACTTGAAATGGATATGTAATCTGATTCTTAAAACAATAGAACTGTTATATCAAATGAAGAAGTGGGAAGCACTGGTACACATAGCTGTACAATTTAACATATTTACACAGTAAGTTGCACTAACTTTAAGAAGCAACATTAGTTAAATATACCAATATTTTGCTTAATTACTATACTTTGCTTTTTTTTTTTTTTTTTTTCAGTGAGAGATACACAGAACAAGTGAGTCCACTGCTGGTGTATGCTCAGAGGCAGCTGCTGGAAAGTACTCAGCAACTGAGTGGATCAGACAGCCATGGATCTCATTTCAGAAAATATTTGTCTGATAACACAAATAAGGTGAATCACAGATTTCTTTTCTGGGCACTGACTTTTAATGTGAACTAAATATGGAGAAGTACTTTTACTGATTAAATTAATATGTGTTTTCATAATGTTCACAGACAGTAAATTATAATAAATTAACAAACATAATTGGTTGAAGTGCATGAAAAGTCTTATATGACCTCATTCCAGCAGCAGTAGAGATCTGGATTTGATGGCACAGAGAACATTTTTTTCCATACATAATGTACCAATTCCATATTATGAGCCTAAATCTATTTTCATGTCAGTTCTTGATGCCACTCTTTCTTTGGATACTGTGCAAACTTTGTGATTAATTAAAAATAAATACAAAGAGATTGCCTTTTTTTCTGCACTAGAAAGCTGCCCTAGAGACCAAAATTAATCAAATTAAGTTCACCCAAACACAGAGTATACCAAAAAAACCCCAAAACCTTTAACTTGATCACCACCAAAAAAACCCTTAGTTGCTCAGCAAGTTGGTTCTTCTCATTAAAAGCTATGGCTCTGTATATTTAGTAAACCGACATTGCTACTTGGAAATTTTCAGCTATTAAATATAGGATTTTCCTTTTTTTTTCACCCAAGGTTTATTTTGAAGAAGTTTTGCTAAAGACAGTTGCATAGTTGATATTTGTAATATGTTTCTGTTATTAATATAAACACGGGACTTCAAGGAGAGAGAGAGTGGGGTTTAGAATTCAAAATGCATTTGTTCTGCGCATGAATATGGGGTTCAGGAATCACTGCCTTGCCTAGAGACAACAAGCTGCTGCCCAGGGCTTGCAGAAACTCATAAGGCACTCCAGGATTACAAAGGGCAGCTGAGGTGCTCTGTCTTGTCACTTTGTAAGGCTGTTTCCTGCTGACTTCTTTCAGGTCCTGATGTTCAGAACATAGTCCTTTGTCTAAGAAAAAAAAAAAAGGCAGTGTGGCAAACCACAGCATGTCATTGTAATCTTGGCAAAGTCAAAAAATAGTCATAGTTCTGAAAGGCAACTTCCAGAATAAAGACTAATACTGGTTAATAGTAGTAAGAATTGTTCAAAAAAGACCATCAAGTTAGAAATTTGGAGGGTATGGCTACATTTCACCATGCATTGCCATTCAGAGAGTCTAGAACTAGCTCTGATTTTTATTTATTTTTTTTTTTCTTCTAAAATGCCTGTGCTGGATTAACCTTTTATAGAAGTCTGGCAGTTTGCTTCAGTGACAGGGTTAGATTGCTTCTGTTACTTGCTTTGAGCTGTTTTGCATATCCCTGTGCAGCATTCCATTATGCTTTACAGGCAACAGGCACTTTAGGCACAGTTATACTGACAGGCTCTTTGCAAACATGCATTTATCCAGACAAGGGAAGGTGGAATATTTGCTAAACATCAATGAGTTGCACATGATTCTGGCAAACACCAAAGAAGATACATCTTTAATTCATTAACATCTAAATACTTATGTTATATCCAATATTTAGGTATTGTGAATGTTTCACATCTTACCAAAAAGGGTACTAGTTATAGGTCATTGGTGTCATAGAATCATAGAAGTGTCAGGGTTGGAAGGGACCTTAAAGATCATCTAGTTCCAACCCTCCTGCCATGGGCAGGGACACATCCCACTAGATCAGGTTGCTCAGAGCCCCATCCAGCCTGGCCTCAAAAACTTCCAGGGATGGGGCTTCCACCACCTATCTGTGCAATACCTACCTGCACCACCTACCTGGTCCGGTATCTCACTACCCTCATGGTAAAGAACTTCTTCTTAATATCTAAACTGAATCTATCCACCTCTAGTTTTGAGCCATTCCCTCTAGTCCTACCACTGTCTGACATCAGAAAATGTCCCTCACCAGTTTTGTTGTAGACCCCCCTAAGATATGGGGAGGCCATGATAAGGTCTCCTCGGAGCCTTCTTTTCTCCAGACTGAATAACCCCAACTCTCTCAGTCTGTCCTCATAGGAGAAGTGCTCCAGCCCTCTGATCATACTCGTGGCCCTCCTTTGGACATGTTCCAGCACATCCATATCCCTCTTGCCATAGGGGCTCCAGAAATGGACGCAGTACTCCAGATGGGGGGTCTCAGAAGAGTGGAGTAGAGGGGGACAGTCACTTCCCTCAACCTGCTAGCCACACTTCTCTTGATGCCACCCAGGGTATGACTGTCTTCCTGGCCTGCAAGTGCACACTGATGGTTCATGTTGAGCTTCTCGTCCACCAGTACCCTCAAGTCCTTTTCTTCAGGGCTGCTCTCGAGCCAGTCACTGCACAGCCTATATCGGTGCTTGGGATTGCCCCAACCCAGATGGAGGACCTAACACTTGGTTTTGTTGAACTTCATGAGGTTGGCATGGGCCCACCTGTCTCTCCAGCCTATCAAGGTCCCTCTGGATGGCATCCCTACCCTCCAGCATGTCAGTGACCCCACACGCAGCTTGGTGTCATCAGCAAATTGGTATCTTTGTAAATTAGTCCCCTTTTATTTTGTCATATGACTGAGTATTTAGAAGCTTAACTTTAAGCACCAAATATTGATTTTTTCTGAATATTATTCAATTATCATGACACAAAACTTGCTTTTTAGATGAGTTGCAGAAACTACATAAGGCAAAAATTACAGCTGCCTGTTGCTTCTTCTGCTAATGAACAGATTTTTCCTGGATGCTTTTCCTGTCCTGAGAAGAAAAATGATTATACAGGTCAGAGAACATTTCAATATTGTGACTTCTCTTTTATCCCAAAGCCTTTCCTTTTTTTCATACTAGATTTTTTGTTTGTTTGTTTTCCTCCTTATTGTAGATCTTCCACTGCTCCTATAATCTGATTCTTTTACTATAAACTCAGTTTTGTCTTCAAATTATTGTTCTTATTATTGTGAATGGATACTAATGCCATCAGGATATTTCCAAACATATTCAGATGCAAGATGACCTACAGTATGTTGAGTGAGCTTGGTGGTCTTGGTCCAGTTTTCCATTGGTATTGATGGATATCCAGCAATATACCTAGAAGTCAATGTGAACCTACACTGTTATCAAAAGAATCAGTTTTAAAACTGAAGTGAACTATAAGGTGACAAAACACCTTTTAACCATAGTTGTTCTTTTCAGTCAGGATTAAAATATTCTAGTCATTAATGGAAATTTATCAAGTATTGTTCCTCCTATCACAGATATGTCAACCCCTTGCACACAAGGCTTATGTTGAATTTAGCCAAGGAAAGTAATTAATAAATAAAGCTGTATGTAAGAGTAGATAAAATTATGCATTCAGTGGAGAGAGTACACCAGCTCACAGGTTTGGTACATAGAAACTATGGTAAACAGGGTCAGCAGCTGTAGTAAAAGATTTGTTTCCAGACTTCAGATACCAGAATTCAGAGTAGAGAGCTCATTTGAGGCAGTCCCAGGACAGATGGAATTCAGGGAATATAGATGTCACATGACAACTAAAATGTAACACTGAAAAAGATATAAATGCTCTAAAGTATTCCTGGTGGTTAATAATTTTCCTTTAATTTGTAATCCAATAGGAAACAAACATGACTATGACATGAATATATTTTAGTTTTTAAGTTCTGGAGTATATGTTTTGTAGGGTCATTTAGTAAAAATATATATTTATTTATGTAATGCAAAATTATACAGTTATTTATATAATAAATTCCATAATTATTAATTCCTTTTAGATGACAGTCAAGTAAAAGCCCTAGTTTATGTACCTCTTGATGTGAATGACACACTGAAATGTTTTAGAGAAACTCTAAAAAAATCTAAATATCACAGCAGAGCACTAAGACACAGCAGAAAACTACTTTCATTATTTCTTGCACACATACAAGGTGAGTTATTTATTGAAATGTTTCTCACTTATTAAAGTGTATATGCATTTAAAATAGTAAAGAGTGAAACGAATGGATTTTTTTTTAAAGTTTTAGTTGGTTTTGACTATTAGAAAAAACCATAGAATAAAAGTTATATACAGAGTTCTATAAGAAGAAGCTCTAAGCCTGTTTTCCCCTGATTTGTGTCTCATTGATGGATGATAATTTTTTTTTCATGCAGCTGTCACTTGTCTGTCTGCAGCCAAACCTCTGTCAGAAGACTGACTGGCAGATCTTCCCAAGTTGATTTTCTCTAACAGAGAATGTATTTTCCTTTGGTTGCACTGACCAATGAGTTATGTCCAATGATTTTAATTATGAGGCACACAGACATGAATCATAGCATAGGAAGCCAGACAGAAATAGGGTACAGAGGAATTTCATATGTATTCGTGTAATGTGGTGTGGAAATATTTGTGGTGCTGGAAATAGTATAATACTTTTTCAAACTGATCATATAAATCACTTTTCTGGTCTAGAAAATGTTGGAAGACCAATCAGCAGTCATATCTCTTCAAATAGAATGCTGGAATTTAATGTGGGAGATGAATTGATATTGCTACCGACACCACATGACCTTTCTCAAGAAAACTTTAATTTCTCCAGTATGGTTGAGAGTAAACCAATACCACAGTCACGTCTTTCAGTGGTTATCTCTTCCTATGAACAAACCATTGGTAATCTTTTTTTAATAAATTTTTGTTTACAGATAAGATGTAATATCACTCTGCCTATTTGTGTTCCTATACGTTTATTCCAGTATTAATCTCCTCTGTCAGACAGCTATAACCATCTGAAAGCTGGTTTCCAGAAACACACAACCTCTCTTCTGTTGATTCAGAAAATCTGGATTAGATCCTAAAGAAGAAGCCACTAGTTGGTTCATAACCTCTATAGTTATATCATCTGATGAAAAACATTACATCAATCGCTTTATACTTACCAATCCTAAATTTAAAATCTGCTGTAATGTTTAGCAGATTCATTTTCATTCCATTATAGTTGTTTCTTTTTGTTTATTTTATTATTTTTATTAGCAAACAGATTCTACTCAATTGGATATGAGACTTAGTTGCTTGGCTTCCATCTTACATTCTCTTACAGCTTTACTTGTACAGTTACAGCTCAGCACTACTACCTGGTTTTGCTGTATGATAGAATAGGTGAATTGTAGCAGGTCAACAGATGATGTAAGTGGTTTTGTTTGAAGTAAGGGATCCAGAAATGAGCCAGGGACAGTGCTACTGTGCTGTATGCAGGCAGTGTTTTTTAGCAGGGCCAATGGCCTGCTTCCCAGTTTATCTCAGGAAGAGGAAGAAATCTGAGAGGTCTAAACAAACCAAAACCAGAAAAGCTTGTGTAGACAGGTCCATAAATACATTCTACTCTTGTTTTTAAAGTTGGTAGAAATAAGAAATTGTACATTTGGTAAAATATATAAGCCTTTAAACAAATATTCATGCACTGAATTACATGTGATTGAATGCCTACTTCTCATGCAAAATTTGTTCAAGATTCAGTAACTGATCTAATGATGTCACAATACTTTTTTCTAATTGATTAAAAAAATAACAGGAATCCTTGAAATAAACAACCAGAGAGACCTCAAGGTTCAGGCTTTACATGAACTTGGAAATCTTTACTTTTACTCTGGAAACAAAAGGTACATAGATATTGGGTTAAAAAAGAACACTTTTTTTTTTTTTTTTTCTTAATTAGCATTCATATACCTTTTAACTGTCCTGTAAGTTTTTGTACTGTCCTCAAGTCCATATAACTTCTTTCATCTAACTTACTATAAGCTTCATTTTGAGAGGCCCTTTTTTATAAGAAATTGTTAATTTTTCTTAGCTAGCTAACTGCAATTAAGCAAATTAATTACGCATCTCTACGTGTTTTAACAAAATGACATCCATTGCTTGACAACTTAATTTTAGTCTAAGTCCCAATAAGTCTGTTGACTGGGAATGGTATCTTTTCGCATTGTAGAAACTGAATTTCAGTTTTTGACCTAATCAGAATTAGTTATATCTCAGGCAATAAAGGTAAAATGAAACAAGTCTTATCTTCCACTTTGGAAAATGTCACCAATACGATGTGAACATTTTTATGTGTTACAGAGCTGCTTTTAAATATTGGTGTCAAGCCCTTGATGAAACACTCAACATTGCTGATGCTCTTAACAACTGGCAAGAGTTAGGTTTTCCAAAAAATGCTTTAGACTACTTTGCAGTTGGAAGATCGACTGATATTAGTCAGAAATTTCTTTCTCAGGCTGGAGTTTGGGGATGTTTACATGCAGCAGTCTTAGTTGCTAAGATAGCTCAGTAAGTATTTTATCTATATATGTATTTTTCATATTTTAAACAAATTGCTCATCCAGGAAAGCAGGCAACTTGAAATTAATTTAAAACCACTAATGAGTTTCTATAAAATAGACTCACCAAAAACAGAGGAATTTTTCCTTTCAGTAAGTCACTGTTTTGGAGAATATTGTTATTTCTTGTTCTTGAGTACTCATCTTTGACCGTAATTGCAGTTGTTTATTATATGGAGAGGTCATTGATATAAAACAAAATGATAAAAAGTCATAAGCACAAGGATTTTACAGTCCTATTGATTTTCAATTGAAATATCACATATCCCAAGTCATTGCACATGTTAAATATTAATGTATCTTGAGGGCAGATTTACAGCCTAAAGTACTCATTTTCTGGTGAATTACAACTCAATGAAATTTGAATTACTGTATTAAAGTCTATCATCAATAAATCTTTCTGCCCAGTACTCCTTGACTGCTGTTAAAACACTATGGATGTAATTCTGAGCTGTTCATCAATGTATTGTATGATACAAAAAGTACAAAATATAAAATCTAGAAATGTCTAAACCAATTGCAAATGACCTTAGAAGCATTATGCCCCTAAAAGGGCAGAACTTTGTCTGAGTAAGCTGTCTTATATAAGCAGTAAGCAGAATGTATACTTCATGTAAGTATGGATGTACAAAGTACAGAGAAGCAGGCCTTATCAATAGCACAGTAAAATATCTGTAAATGAAAGTATCTTTAAAAGCATTAGCAGGAGTATTTCAGGATGAAACAGCATTGCCACACTCAGAATTAACACCCAAGAGGAAAAGGAGTGAGTTTAAATTGATGGTTTAATGTTTGGTGAGGTACTGTGTGGGATTCATTTAATCTTAAGTAGACACCTACAATGTGAAAATCCACATGCAAGTTATCTCGAGCTTCCTTTATGGAAAGAAATACACTTTTGGGTCTGAGTTGCTCAACTTGATTTATCTTTCTAGTTTTGTATGAGATTTTTGCACTTAGGTTGCCAGTTTCTCTTCTTTAAAGATAATGCAAATGACTCCCTTTATCTAGATAAGTCTTTGATCGAATGCTTTTTTTTTTTGCATAGTGTGGCTGAGCACCTATCGATGGAACAGGCAGCTGTTTTCCAATATGGAAAACAGAGTTTCTGTTAGTATCATTATACAAGAGTAATAATAGCTAAAAAGAAAAAAAAAAGAGTTTTAATAATTAATGTTGATGTGCACATTCATATTACTTTTCTGTTCTACCTTAGGCATGTAACAACATCAAAGATGAGATTAAGAGCTAAATACTGCTATTTTTCTGCTATGCTTTTTAAGGTATGAATACAATTTCAGTTAGAATTAATGAAGTTGATAAATTGCTTCTAAAATTTAAATCTCACTAACGCTCTATTAAAATGTTTCTCTTTTCATCTTGATTGTAAAGGAAAACTGGAGATCAGAGGTAGTCAACCATTTATGCACATTAGATTAGATGTTTTTATTCTCTGTTTTTTAACTCTATTCCTGTATTATAGCCTAAAAATTATCACTTCAATAAGAGGCTAGCATCTAAGAGAAATAATGAAATACTGAAAACCAAAGATGGCTAAATATTTGGCAGTTAAATATATTTTACTTCTCTTGAAGTTTTCTGTTCAGGAAGAGCTGGATGGCATCAATGACAGCAGAGCGCTCTGTGTCAGATCTGAACAGTCTTTCTAGGTTGTCATAAATTTTCAGCCAGGAGAACAGACTCCTTAGAAAAATAATTTTTTAAATCTTTTTTTAACATTGAAAGATACTGGTTTGTAATGCTAAAATCTCAGCTTTACAAGATATTTGCTCTAAAAATAGATTGTTAAAATGATTCAGTTTCATTTACAAAGAAACTAAGATCAATAAAATTAAGTTTACAAACTTTCAGAAGCCAACTATAGAGGAAAGAAGGGTTTCAGTTCACTTTTAGAATGAAGTTTTGAGATACTATTAACAAAAGTTGGAAAAAGAACTGCAAGCATTCTGCCAGTCATACTCCACTGGGATTAAAGCTCACTTATCCCAGTGCAGCATTACAAAGTTAGATGGCTTCTTCCACTACAAATCTTTCTAACATCTTGTGCCAGCCATGGTTGTGACTGTGTGACCTGTGCTAGGCCATGTTTAAAACCTCATTAAATTCAGCAAAGGGAGAACAAATTGAAGAAATAAAGGTAAAGGAGAATTTTAATTAGCTTCTAGCACTGTAATTGCTGGTGGTACAAAGCTGAATGAGTTTGATTCCTTCTTTTGACAGAAATAATAGTAAGCATTTGTTCTCGTTGTATAATGGTGGAAATAATTGTGACTTGACTGAAGTGGGTCTGATATTAATTGGGATAGGAGTAGCTTCCAGGGTGAACATCTTGAAAAATATAATCAGTTACTGTCACTGTACCTTGTGAAGTTCAAGCCCATAATGTGTGCCTTGATTTAGAAAGCTTTTATAACCTTATTTAAATACCACCTCTGGTATAGGCCTTAGGCTTGTTAATATCTCAGATCTGAGTATGTAAATGTATATTTCTCTAGTATATCATTGCTAATTGCAACAACACAATTGGGAAGGAATATCCAACATCAGAGGCAATGTTAGCACTCCCTTTTTAAGGGAGTGCTAACATTTAAGTTACCTCCTTAAATTCACATCAGTTTTAACTTATATGAACACTAGCTGACCTAGTTAAAGGGGAAACTAGGGTGGAACTACCCTAGTAGTTCTTTAACTGTTCTTGAAGTCAGCAGCTGTCCCAGAAATGATGGATAGGTGATACTGGGGCAGGGATTTAAGACTAAGTAACATCAAGCTAGCTTTCTTAGCTTGCGGGGAGACTAAAAATGATGGAAGACATTTTCCATGAAACATCTTTGGGCTGGTAAAGAAATGTTTGTACACATCCCTAGAATCATTTCAACAATTTTCTCCTATGCATTTTCCTTGATTAGAGGGATGTCTGAATAAATTATTTCCATCTGCTGATGGGAGGCTTCTCCTGGGAAGTCTTTGTGAGAACCCCTAGTGATTTATTAGAGTTTTTTGTAATGCTTCCAGAGATGTATTTGGGATGTTTTGCCTTGAAAACTGAGAGAAACACCATTGGCTCTTTAGGAAGATTTTTCATTACCTGGAGAGTACTTGCTGAGGAATCTTTCATGATTATTTTTCTACACCTTGATTATTATTTCTCTTTTGGTTTGTCCTTAGCTTTTTTTTCCCTCTATCAAGTTCACACATAAAGCATTTTTTTTCTAAAAATATTTTTCATGGTTTTGTCTGGGAACAACTGGATACTTAATACATTGAGTTTCATTTATGAAGTCATTTATGAGTCTCCAGGGTGGAAGTTGTATAATGTTTCACTAATGCCTATACATCTTTTCACAAGTAGTTCATTACTATTACTTTCAGACCCTGTTTAGAGCTTCTCTTCCACATCCGACATCTGACTGTGACTTTGCACAATACGAAACAAATATGCTTATTCCTGGTATCGACTTGTTTTCTGATCGCTACAGAGCTGATATCTGTACTGTAGTTGCATGTCTGAATTTCCTTATGTCTGAACTACATTGTGCAAAACAAAATTTCATAGTAAGTATTATTTTTATAATCTGGAAATGAATATTAAGACATCAAGTCTTATTTTTTTGTGTGGGAGTACTTATGAGACACCTCAGAAGCTCTAGCAAAATACCTGCATGATTAGTTTCTGGGGCACTGAGATGGAGGCAAGGTATAGTTTGCTGCCTACAGCTTTTAGAATAAACAGGGTATGTGTTTATTCAGGAAGATTTAGCTTAGGCATTTTAGAGGAAATTTCATATTTAAAAAATGCTGTACTGAGAATTATTTTGAATGCAGTATGTCCAGAATGCTTTCAATAAGTTTACTTTTATAGTCACTAAATAAAAGTACATTCTGCCTTTCACCTTCGTGTTCTGTCATTCCTCAATATGGAGTGTTTTTATAGGTTATCTCTTATGCTGATCATGTGCTTATTTCCTCCATTTAATGACTGACTACTTCCACTTCAATCGAAATTCTTTCAAAGGTGCAATGTTGTGCAGTGCAATAAATAGATCAAATTACTTATAGTACTGAAAAAGGTGCAATTCTACCTCTGATCCTGTTTGGTCTTGGATGTTCTAACAGGTTTTCATGTCAGGCAATTATTGTATATCTCTATAAATGAGCTCCCAGCATGACAGAAAACTCACCAGCAGAAAAATTAGATAGCATTCTCCTGCTTTAATGAGTTGAATCCACTTATAGAAGGGTTCTGCAAGTGGCAGAGCCACTGCAAGGTAGGGGAAAAGATATATGTCTGGTAGCAGGGGAGTAAGAAAACGTTAGGGGATAGAGATGGAAGAGTTAGAGTGAAAGGAGCAGTAAGATGTTATCCCTTTTTTGTCAGCAAGCAATTTGTTGGATTGATTTCTTCTGGAACTAAGTGTCTTGTCTTACCTTCTGTTGTTGCTTCTTTACATCCCGCTTTACTGGAGTTCACTTTGTTATTAAGCTTTGTCTAACTGCCCTCACTATCGGAGATCAAGTGAGATCAAGTAGATAGCTACCTGAAGGTAGGGACACTTACTTTGACTGCTTGCTTCATGTGGCCATGCACATTTTTGATTCTTCCTGCACAATATAGATCCAGGTTGTCAACTGATCATTGTCAAAGCAATTGCAGTTTCAGCAGGATGAGAGCTCATTTCCACTGAATACTTAATGTGTAGGAATGTTTTGGATGGTGGCACTAAGTTGATTTGACACATATCAAAATATAACAAGATTCAAGTTTTATTAAAATTAAGACTTCACAGACTAATTTTGTTGAATGACTTCAAATATCAGCTGGAAACTGTATGGGTACAATTAAAACATTTACCTCAAGCATTTGCAATCCAAATTCAGAAGTATTAAACTACTTTATGAAAACTAACTTTATGAAACACTATGAAGTGTTTGTATACTTTATTAAAACTCATTTATAAAAATATTTTTTGTTAGTTGCCTCTACAAAAACTTTCAATCTGAAATGAATGCAAATAAATTTGCCAATAAGCCTCATCACTATCAAGATTACTTTACAACTGGTATAATTTCACTTAGTTGCAGGACTTCATGGTGTTTATTTTATAAAGCTAACAGAATTTTATTATTCTGTTACTTATACTGAAAAAATTAATGCATCAAAATGCAATTTTAGAAATCCATTATATCAACATCTTTCCAGCAAGTTTACTCACTAATGATATAGTAAAAGAACCCACCTTGAAAACAGAAAATAATTCTTCACAAGAAGAATGTAGACATATTGGAGTGTGTCCAGAGGAGGGCCACCAAAATGATCAGAGGAATGGAGCATCTCTTGTAGAAAGACAGACTGAAGGAGTTGGGGCTGTTTAGCCTGCAGAAGAGGAGGCTTCGGGGGGAACTTATAGTGACCTTCCAGTACCTGAAGGGGGCCTACATGAAGGCGAGGGAAGGTCTATTCAAAAGGGTTTGTAATGATAGGACAAGGAGCTATGGTTTTAAGTTAGGAAAGGATAGGTTTAGACTGGATATTAGAAAAAAGTTCTTTAATATGAGGGTGATAGATCACTGGAATGGGCTGCCTAGAGAGGTGGTGGAGGCCCCATCCCTGGAGTCATTAAAGGTCAGGGTTGATGGGGCTCTGAGAAACCTGCCCTGGGTAGAGGTGTCCCTACTTATGTAGGGAGGTTGGACCAGATGATCTCTAGAGGTCCTTTCTAGCCTAGAGCATTCTATGATTCTATGACTTTATAGCACATTCATCCTTCATAGAGCATAAGAGAAGTAGTGGTAGCATGTGGCAGCGAAAGCAGTACTCTTATAATACCTATATATTTGTGATGTATAATCGCAACATGTATTTCTATAATTGTACCCTTTGTGACATTTATAACTAGATGACCTAATATTTTCCAACAGATTTTACCATTGTTCACGTTATACCAATATATTGTTTCGGAGATTTGTAAGGACCCAGCAAAATCTATTGTAGGAAGAATCTTCAAGGTAATCAAACAAACTTTCTTTCTATCACAGCGCATTGTATTTCAAATAAACTTTTCATTTCTTTTTTAAATGTAGTTGATTTAATATATCTTCATATATGACTACTATGAAAAGTAATGTTTTAAAGTTCAGCTGTTGCTTAATGTTTCTTTGCACAACAGACTGTAGAGTAGGACTACTTTCTAAATGCAATTATTATATTCTGAATTTTAGGATATACACTTATTTATACAGTTTTACTGTTAATGTCCTACAGAGACTGTTAAGTACTTCCATCATTTCTTTGTACTCTCCATTTAACAAGCATTTTCCTAAAGATATGATAATGAGATTTTTGCTCTTAGGTCCAGACTTTTTACTTGGTAATTTTTATCTTGTTCCACCATTTTTTAAAATGTTAAGTGCAAGACATAAATTATTTTTTGTTTGCAATGTTCACTTCTTTGATGTTATCAGTATCACAGTGGAACCAGGTTCTCAGACTTCTGAGAACAGACTTTTGTCATTTCTTTAACGTTCACTTGTTGGTTTTGTTTTGTGTTTTTTTAATCCCTTTTTTAAAGGAAATCTATTATTTAATAAGAGTCATAGTATTACTGGATTTAGATATTTTCAGGAAATTCTGATATGAGTTAGGGAGAGTAGCTGAGTACTGCAAGACTAAGATGAGTAAAATCTATGAAACAGATTTTTTATAAGGAGTTGATCTTGGTCTGATACTTAAAGCTCTAGCCAGATGAATTTAATTCTTTTCCTTTGTTAGAAGCAAGTTTCTGAATAATGTGTTTTGTTTGTTTGTTGGTTTTGTGTATTTTTTTTTCATTTTTGTTTTTAAAAGTGAAACACCTGTCTTTGAAATTTCACTTATTTACTATAAAATGTAAAAAATTTATTTCCATTGAAGAATATTCTCCATCAATGTACTATTTCAATAGCCAAATCTACTTGAAAATTACCTTTGAATACTTTGAGCAAGGTGAATAACTGAAAATTATTTAAATCAAAGGCTCAGTTGTTTTCTTCACAGATTAAAGTCCTTACAGATATAGGATTTTTTACGGAGGCCTTTCATGAACTGTCTTTGCTTAACCGTGGAGAGAGAATTCCATGGAAAATACCTGCAGGGTACAGAAAAATTGAAAAAATGAAGGTAAACACCAGTAAAGTCTAAGATTGAACTGTAATACTCAATTCTTTTCCTGAAACTGCACATAGTCCACGTCTGCAGGTCCCTAAATAGTTCCTAAATTTCTTTCAAAAGGCAGGTCAAATAGTAGGCATTGATGACGTTAATTTCTCTCACTGAACAGCAGGACTGACCTCTGTGACTTCACATTTTTTTCCCTTACCTTGTGTTATAAACACTGAAGCTGACACTGCAAAGCAAATTGAGTTTAATGAGCTGATGTGAAGGGAAATTTCCACCCCTTCCCACCTCACCAGACCCTGAGAGGGAGTTTTCGGCTGACCCATGCCCTGACTGTCCTTACATTGCAGCCTCACAGTGGCTGTAACCAGCAAAGTAGCAGTACCCTTTTTGACAATAGCCAACAAATCAATGTCTAAGCTAATTAATAAGGGAATAACTATAATTAAATTTATGATTAAACGTCAAATATTTTCATTTAAAAAAACAGAAATCTGGATAAGCACTTGTCCTAGAATAACCTGCAGTGGTACTAGGTTTTAAATGAAACATGAATCAATAAAAAGTAAAATTAAAATACATCTCAAAAGAGGTGACCTTTTTAATTTGCTAATGACACTTTCATACTAACTGCATGGGAAGATAAGAAACTGAAACCTAGTGGTTTTCCTTAGAGCACAAGCTACTTTTAAATTCTCTGTAGGTGAGCCATAAAGAGTTTACCAGCATCCTCATTGGTGCTGATTCTACAAAGCTCCCTACTTGCGACTACTCCTTACAAATGCTAGTCAGGTTAAAATATGTCTAAGTCCTTTCATTAATTTGTATATTGTCTGAAGAGCTCGGAGATTTAAGATGTCATCTGCTTGATTTGTCACTTTTCTAACTGCATTTGCAGATGAGTGTTTGGGTAAACAGCAGAGGAGGTTCAGCCTTAGGTCTCTGCTTAGGGTGTGACACATGTCCAGCAAGCTAAGTGCTTGCTGGACTTCTGCACAGCTCAGAGTTAAAAGGACTCATGCTCCAGGGAATAACAGATGATAGAGGGATACACCAAGACTATAGAATTAATAAAAGAGTTAATAAAACTTACACAGAAACCAAGTGACAGTTGTGCATAGAGCTCTCAGTTATGACTAAGGCTGACTTTTCATTCACCTCAGCAAACTGATTTGTCTCCTGGTGAAAAGGTAAAGAGTTTTTTGAGGAAGGACTAGATTAGGGATAGAGTTCAGAAAACTGAAGTTATGCTGGGAAGTAGTTGTTTTAAGAGCCATCAAGGAGGCTTCGGGCTCAAGTTCATCTTGTAGCTCTTGTTTTCATTCCATTCACAGATCTGTGCTCTGTGAGGAATGTACTAAACTAGGTTTCAGATTTGGATTTCAGATTCAGAAATGTAAAGGACATAAAGGCAATTGATGGCTGGTGTCTATAGAGCTCCTAGAATATGGAAAAATATTTTCGTTGATTTATGCCTTTTTCTACTCTTGTTTCAAGTTAAGAATCCTGGTGAATCCTAGGAGGTGTAGGGATAGTTTTGTGTCTTGAGTTAAAGTTTAAAAATATAAAGCCTGTAGAAGCCAAGTAATTGTTTGTATTTTCAGATCCCCTCACAGTATAGTTGGGAATGCACTACACTTGTCCACTGCTCTGCTAACTCACTTATTTTATACTCATATTGTAAGACATTACTTATTTTTAGTTTTGTCCACTTCACAGGCCTTACAGAAATTTGACTCCTCAAAGTCTCTCCTGACGGTAACAAATTTGAAGGTAAAAAAACATCTGAAAGAGCTAAACATTTAATGCTAGACATAAGTATTTATTTCTGTGGCATCTGTTAGAGATTTTTTAATTCAGGAAATACACTTGTTATTAGTAAAACCCCATAAATGGAAACCATATTCTCCTCAACAGTTTACCATTTTCTAAATTTAAAATTTTATGTCTGATTTTTCAAGGGAGAGGCAGGTAACATTATCACCATTTTGCAGATAAAAGACCTAATATGTACACATCTATGACTTGCCTGTGCAAATCATACTAGGAGAATTAGTCAGGCTTTGTCTTGATATACAGGTTCTGGTGTTTATCCTGCTAACTTACTGAGAACATTAGTCATCTATCCTTAAAATTTCTGTTGATCAGAGCTGTCTTCATAGATTTGTCCTAATTCAGATTGGGGTTGAGGTCCATTTGGGGGGGAGGGGGGCGAGTGAATCTGTAAAACAGTTAATGAACAGTCATTTCTCATTTTAATTAAACTCACATATTCATCAATAACTTATTTTTTGGTTTTCATTTTTAGTAATTTTCTTTCATTTGCCTTGTCACAGATCCATTGAGCCAGTAGGGTTAAATGTTAGCAGAATGTGGAAAAGAAGCTGTTCCATAAAAACAAATTACTAAAGTACAAAAACCCCACATTTTTCCTCCGCTATTCTCTCTTTATTTACAGTAAGCTTTTGTGTCTCCTGCAACAATCGATATTAAAAGACAGAAATGAGTTGTCTATCTTGACAGCTTTTGTTCTCACTAGTTTCAGATTATTTTGAAGTTGTGCTTTATCTTGAGCTTTTGATTTGAACACTTCACCATCTATAAGGGTCTCTTATTGGTCTTCTTATGATCTTGCAAATCTGTGTAGACTTTCAACTTCTAAATTTACTAATCTAAAGTAAGAATATTAAACTCAAAACAAAGATGCTACAATAAATATCAAAAGGATTCTATGAATAAAGCTAGAATCATCTGATGCAGGAATTGTTTTCCTTGCTTAATCTTTCTAGTTAGGGTGAATTGTAATAACAGACTTTCCTTTGAGTTGAAATTTCTGAACTACAGGTTTACCTACATATTTTTTGTGACCGTCTTAGCTCAAAGAGTGCTATGGACAATGTAGAAAACTAGATCTCACGCTGAGTAATAGCTATAGCTTCATAAACGCAACTTCTATAGAAAACTGATCACTGAGGCTGTAGCAAGTGTTAAGGGGTGAATTAAGTTTGGAAAGGAAAACAGTAACTCATCCATAATGACTAATATCATATTACTAATACTAGTGCTGTTAACTGTTGATAAACATAATTATTAATAGAAGCAGAATGCATCTTGAACAAGAGAAATATAAAACGTGTCATTTCAAATAATCCCCATTGTTAACTTTCTCGTAGGTGTTGGAGGACATTTTTAATTCAAGTCTGTCTTTAACAATGGTACCACTGTGCAACCAACAAATTATAAATAAAATAACCCTAGCCAAAATGCATTTCATCATTTGCCTTTCTGCCACAATAAATAATATACCTGAAAAAGTGGAGAAACACGTCTATTCTGTTGATAACAACAGTTTGAATGAGCCAAGCAGTATTGCAGCATCAAATGTAAAAGGTAACTAAAAGAATGGTGAAAAAGTGAATTTGTTCTGCAACTTGTTTCAAGCATAGTTTTCCACTTATAACTGCATATGCATTGACATGTCACATTATAAACAACATTCATATTAAATGTTGCTGGAAAAATCAGTCATTACTGAAATAAGTATAAGATTTTTCAAGGATCTTTTTTATGATATTGAAAGTTTCAATTCTAAATATAAAAAAAAGAACATATTCTTCAAATTACTGAGAATGCTTTGGTTCTGCAGCTGTTATCATAGAGCTTTTTATATTGGAAAAGATCATTGAGTCCAACTGTTAACCTCTGAAATTTAATCTGAAATGTACTTGACAGTTAATGCTGCTAAGAATCCAAGACAACAGGAACAAAGAGGCAGAATGGTGCGGCTTGTTGAATGTAAAGATGAATTAAATATGGGCATGCTGAAGGTAATTGTTTTTTTCAGGAATAAAAGCTTAAGAAGATGCAGAATGTTCCAAAAAACATAGCTAATGCTTTCAATGTAATAGAAATTATGATGGGAGGATTGTAATGTTACTAGCTGTATGTGAAATCTTGGTGGATGGTGCAGTTTTTCAAACGGTCTCCATGGGAAATATTGTCATAATATGACTGTTTCAGCAGCAAGGGTAAAGACTGAATTCAAGGATTTCAAGGATAAAATCATCTTCTTTCAGAGGGTAGGGCAGTATGCTCTACAAATAGATAGAAACCCATTCTCTACCATATGTGAAATGTCTCAGATTTTTCATGTTCCTCTTTCTGATACTTTACTTCGGGGAAAACATACCACAGCTTATTAGCTTCTTTGTTTAAAGGGGTTGGTTTGTTTTGTTGGTTTTGGTTTTAGCTTTTGTTTTGTTTTGTTTACTTGTAAAACATGCTTGACAGTTGCACATCACAAAAATGACCAAAACGAGGGCTGACACATTCTTCTTTCAGAGGTATCTACCACTTTGGAAGTATTTACTTTTGGCCATTGCTACAAACAAAATAATGTACAAAATATGTCTGGAGACATGAAGGATGATTTTATATGGAAATTGGTATATGCCATACACTGGAAGCATGAAATTCTTATTATATCTTGAAAATAACTTAAATAGAAATGTTAATATGAATGGATCTCATTTAAGATATATTTCTTACCCTTCTGATTTTTTTTAATCACTCTATTTTTTCAGTTTTTTAAAGTAGAGCTCTGAATGCACCGAGGAAACTGGTCAAAAAATTGGATGATGCAAACCTTTGAATTATTTGTTTTAATTCTGCCGAAAGCTCTGTGATCGAGATATTATTTAAAATTTCTTTTAGATTTGGTTTCACAACTTCTTACAGATTTTTTTTTTTTCAGAAAGGCAGTAAATGACAGCTGAAATTTCAGGATAGATACTGTCCTCAAGGATCTGTCAAAGTATAAATAGAAAAGAATGTAGTACTTCCTGAAACTTCCTTTTCTTTAATGTTGTATTTTAATATTGTGTTTTATTGTTTAAAAATACTAGGCATACTAAGATGTATAGTATTAAATTATCAAGTATGGTATAAGATGAAAAATTAATATTGATACTTAGAATATGTAGTTAAGCATAAATTCCAATATTCAGGCACAGTTAAGTAGTTCCTGCTTCCAATACATTGAATCTGTAAACCTGAAAAAAGCAAAATTACACCCCCTGATATTTATACCAATGGCATATTTTATTCAAGTTGATTTGGTTTAGGGTGCAGTGATAGTATGTTATAAGAGAATAAAACACTTCTAAAGATTTTTTTTTTTAATATATTTTTTTCATTACCTTTTTGAAATCATATAATGCCATGTTCTTCTCTAGGGGATTTTACTGATAGAAGCTGAAGAAAGTCTTAACCATCTTGTGCAGAACATACAGGACAAATACAATGGGGAGATAGCTCAGTGTTCTGCTGAAGATTTGGAAGCTCTTACTGACGCCAAACTTCAGCTTGCTACTGTTCATCAGCAAAGACATCAAGCAGCTTTCAGGTAATAGTATGAGTAACCTTACGATGCACAGCCTTGATTACACAAGATTTAAAAAAAACAATTCACCAACTTCTAATTTTAATCCTTTATGTCTACATTAATATTCCAAGTCGTAGTAACCAGCCATAACAACTCCACTAGTTTATCTACAAGTGTATGTTACATTGACATTTAATTTTTAATTGTTGCTCTATTTTACTTCGAAAAATTTTATCAGTTATTTGCCTATGATTTCTCTGTAAGGTGTTTTTGTGATACAGTGTTATACAAAAACAATGAAAATGCTGCGGTGTTCATTGGTTTTGCTAAAGTGAAAGTCTGGATATGTTAAGTCATGAGTTTTTTGTAATTTAAATTGTACAGGAGACCACTAATGTTCTCTCTGAAGAACTCAATTCTACTTTGTTCTAGAATGTCCTGTTCCTAAAACAATATGTCCTCTTGATGTACTTACTGGTGTCAAATTAAAATGATAAAATTGTATTTTTTAAATTAATTTGATTAAAAAGCATTGAAGTAATCTTAACATATTAGAATAGATTTTAGCAGGCATTTATTATATTGTTAGTGATAGTATGTAAAATACTGTAGTATGATCTGCCAGATATTTTATCCAAATTATAATTTCAAAATTTTGTGTTTTTTTTTTTAAATCAAATTTTATTTGGTTTGAATATATGGGCCATACACAAAAATGTTAACTCTTTGTAGGTATTAAATTCTGAACATTGTTTTGATCTTCTAGCTAGGAGGATTCTTCTACATAGCATGCCTGTAATTTGTATAAGAAGGGTAGTACAATACATCATTTAGCAATACATCATTTTTATCAGTGTGAAGTTCTCTTTATCTCATTTTTTATAGGTTGAAAAATCTTTGAGGGTATGAATTGTTCAATTGAGATGAAGCATATGGAGTTGTAGCACTGTCACTTGCTAGACTATATTGAGAATGTAGAATGTAATCAGTATTTATAATTTTCATTAGGTCTAATCTGACTAAACACACCAAAATTATTACAGTAAACATTACATTGTAGTAAGAATGAAGCAAAAAGCAAAATTAACATTTTTTCATTTTTGAAATACTGGTGAAGATTGCTGTAACACTCTTGCTGATGAAGTGGTGATTCAGCAGGCCAACAGCTAAACTAACTTCAATGCTCTATTTTTTTTTTTTCCTTTTTACCCAACTAACAAAGGATAAATGTTTTCTTCTATGTCAAAAGTAAACTATCTTCCTTCTCTCAGCTGTCTTAGGTGAATAAACAAACCTCCTTTAAATAGTACCATTCCTTTTTTACATGGTATCGTACAGCAATAAAAAATTTACAAGGATGGGAGCTTCACAGCTCTGTATAGACTGCTGCACTGAAAAAAGTGAGAGTACTGCAGCATGGTCTGTCACTGGGTTTTTGTTTAGGTTATTTTAAAAGATGAAAGTTTCCCAAAAGTTCAGATACTAGGACTTTAATTAGTAGTAATGTCATTAGTGAAGATGTGAAATAAGAACTTGCAGGCTATTTGTGGACATTTTTCATCATGTAATAATCTATTGCAGTGCCTTCTGATGTAGATTATTTTACCATAAATTTATCAAAGAGAAAACAACAAATCTCTGGACAGTGACTTCATTGTGCTTTTGAGTGTCATGTTAGCAACTAAGGACCAGCATGCAGACTCATGAAATATTCAGTGCATAAACCCAGTGTAGCTTGATATGAGGCTTGGTAAAACCTGTATTAGACACAATCTTTCTCACACTGCTAAAGTGGTTCCAGTTTGCAAGCCATTTTCAGCACAGGACCCTTCTATTTGTCATGCAGTTATATCCTAGAGTGTAGTTTTTCTCTTGGTTTATAACTTGTCTCAGACTGAAGAAGCTGTTTTAGAGTATCAAGGGTTCCAATGGATGTCAAGCATTTTATTGATCATTTTTTGAGACTTTCAAAGTTTTGATGGGTGTTTAATGGGTCTTATATATTGATAGTGTCCAGATAGCAGGGAAAAAAAATACTACCAATGAGCAAAGCAGGGGTTTGGGTTTTTTTAACCTATTTTACAATTTTATTGCACTGTCATCCATGGGAAGTGTTGATGTATCTGCCTCAGATACAAATGAAACATTCCTTCAGACAGTTGAATGTTTCCTGCCTGCCAGCCTAGAAATCAAACTTTGCATGATATTGCAGAAATTCATCATTTTTTTCCTTTGGTGAAATGACTTAGTGGTGAAATTGTTCTAGTCAGCTGTACTTTCCTATTTTGATCATCTTGTCACTTTCTGATTCAGTTGATAAAAGGATGTGTATTTTGTCAAGGGAAATATATAGACACATCATTCTTGTTGACAGCAGAAGAGGGTCACAAAAATTTCATCCAGGGAAGCTTCTACTTGACAGCTTCTGTCTTCAAAAAAAATTTACCCCTCAAAATAAGTTTGTACACAGGACTAATTCCACTGATCTCAAGGAGAGTACTTACATGGTGTCCCCTCCAAGCATGTGAGATTTCTGCTTACCCAAATATATGCTTGTCTGCTTATGTGAATATATTACTGCTTTAAACAATACATATGTGAATCTTTGGGCTTGTTGTCTACATTTTACTCATGAAATTTATATATAAGCATATAAATAAAAATGGCCTACTTTTCAGAATTGCTAAATGTTGACTAACAGCAGTTAACTGGAGGCTGTGGTGCTCAGGAAGGTAGGGTAATAGTTCTTAAAAGTCTGTATATATTCTTGGTTGATGCACCTTCTCCAACTTGTTAGAGAAGTATTAACCATAGCATCTAAACACATTGAAAAACATTAGGTTTTGCTGTAATTTTAACTTCAATGCCTGATTTCAGGGGAAACCTATTTCATTGCATTATCCTTACTGTTTGTTTCAACTTTTTCATTGTTATGAAGAAGATCATCATCAAATTCAACATTGATTTATTCTGTTTTCATTTTGTTGAATAAAACTGAGGTAAATGGATGATGGACATTCATAAGGATTGAATTCTGAGAGCGGAAGGCATGATATTAACAGTTTTGGTTCTTATTGTTACTTTGGGATCTGTGCTGAATTGGTGTAATCCATCTAGGTCTGTATCACAAAAGCAGCAAGCAGGATAGAATCAGGAATGACGGGAACACTTTAACTACCCTCTTATCTCTGGAGGTTATCCATTCTGTGGTTAGTAAATGTTGGCAGAATAATGTGAGCAATTTCAGAGCAGTGCAGCTGTTGTTCTGACTTTGTGCATGAATGTTGCCTTTACAACAACTAGTCTAGAACTTCACAAAAGCAGTAAATTCACACAGATCTTGACTCTCTCTTGGATTGAAAGCTCTTTACCGTGTTCTGGTGGTGTAAAAAGGCTTTATGGTGCTGATAATTTATATTTTTTCTTTTTTTTTCCTTTGTAGCCGACATACTCTCTATATAGAAAGTCTCTGTATATAAAGACAGCTTATTTGCAATTTTTTGTTATACATTTTTAGCAATTAACCTGCTGAAAAAATCTTTTAAGAGGTGAGCTAGATATACCTTCAGGGACTTTTGCATCATTAGGAAGATATGTTTCAGTGGGTAGAGAATAAATAGAATTGTAAAAAAAAACAACCAACAAACAAACAAAGACAAAATTGCTTTAGAGTAGGAAAGTAGAGATTTACAGATGTAGGGGGAAATTTACAATTACAGATGTAAAACTAATGCCATGAGGTATTGGTTTTTGTAGTTCTCAGATTACTTTATGTAGCATGCTCTTTAGGCAACAAATGCTGTCATGAAAAAGATCTTACTATGTTGGTTTTGCAAATGTCTTCATATTGTGAAACTAACTATATTCATCAAGTCTGCTTTTACAGACACACATTTTTATAGATGCCAGCCTAAAAAAAGATAAAAAAAAAAACCCTGGCAGTTAGTATTTTAAGAAACTCAACAATATTTCGAGATCTCAACTCACAATTTTTTGAAATGTGGGGTCGAATGCTGAACCAGTCCCAATAGTGACTGTATCTTTCTAGATGCTGTTTGGAGCAGACACTAGAAAAGGATTTATGGTTGGGGGTGGGGGGCAGTAGTATCAGTGTCATATGATTGCTTACTGATGAGGATTTGCCAGGATGGCACCTGCCTAATTTTTGGTTGATGGTGTTTACTAAAAACCTGTGAGTATTTCTTCATGTGGACTTAACAGAAGGATTAATCCATAGACTGGAAAGCCTTTAAGGAGGAAGGTGTTTTCTTACCTCTCTAGTAATGGATGAGGTACAGATGTCTCCTAATATTTTTTGTCATTTTCAGTGTTTTTAAAAAAGCCCATCCCTGAAGACAGATAAGTGTAACTGAAAGTTATAGTGGAGTTCTGTTTTGATTGCTCCAACAGAATATCTTTGTTTATACAGTATTATCAGGTTATGTCTGCTATTGAAAAACTTTTCTCTTACGGATCTTTTCTCACTTTCATACTGCAGTGGTTGAAAATATAGTCCGAGTGCAATTTCTTTCGTTGTACTAAAGCAAAAATTGAAAACTGCTGATAGCCATCCCTGACATAGTCAGAAATGAAGTGTCTCTTATAATAAATGCATAAAATGGCCAATGCAATTAGTATTTTTTAATAATGTTCTGTATCACAGTGTTGCTATGGCTCTCTCTGCGATTCGACTTCTCCAAGATGCAAAAATTTTTAGCATGGAGGAGACACATTTTCAAGAAGAAAAGGGTGAAAGGGAATGTTTGGTATGTGGATTTTTTTTTTTTAAACTATTGTTTCTTACTACATGAGGTCTTATATCAAGCATTGAGCAGTCATGTGTCTTATGTAGTTACCATTAACTTAGGGAGAAAATGATGTATGACATGCTTCAGATACCTACTTGCCTGTAGTAAATTCAATATGTCTATAATCATAATTTTAATTTGTGCGTGGTTAGGATTTATAGCCTTCATTTGTATACTCTCAAATGGCAGCATTGAAAATATTCTGTTTAAAAAAACCCAAACAAACAGAAAGTGAAAAAAAATAGTTTTTAGGAGAAAATCTTGTATTATTCACTTAAAGTATTTATTTTTATTTGTTTGAAAACCTGGTTCAGAGTATCCTCTTCAAAAAGGCAGACCAACCCATTCACAGCATTGCTGTGTTCCAAATTTAGCAAGTTTTCAGCTGACTTCACTTGTCTAACCTGTACTTTGGAAAGCCAATGTACAAATCCTGTTGATAATACACTGTATATTCACTCTCAAGCACATAACGAGACTGGACTTTGCATGCAGTGTAGTTTTTCCCTGCCCATGTTGTGTATCAGGGTCGTCTCTCCTTTTGCACTTGCTCATACATTTTCTTTGCACTACCCTGTAGCCAGTAACTGACTTATAGATATTATTTTCCTTATTTGCATCAATGCAAGTCATTCATGATGATTTTTTGTATAAGTAAAAAACAGGTGTTGCAATTGTCTGTTTATTGCTTGTTGGAACAAATATTTAGAATATGGACTGTAGAATTTTAGTAATAGACTGTTCATAATATAGAAAGATGGCAGTGGCATTTGAGCTGAGAACTCTCCCAAACACTTCCAGTATTATATTACATTAATATTAGTTTATAATCACCAGAAACAGTAAAATTTGAAATAAAAATTAAAAAATTCTAACTGATGAATTACCAGAACTTGATATTGATTCTGCACTAAAATTAGACTTTTATGTGCTTAGACTTTTGTGTAATGTTCTGATTTGAGAGGAAGAAAGTCAAAATTACTAGAATTATTCTCCATGACACATATAATATATGGATATATTTACGCACTCTCCCATAAAAAAAATAAATTAATTGTCATTTGTTACAATTCTTTCTTTTCTATAGATAGAAAGTTAAATAATAAATGGTCTCTTGTTATTACAAATATTTATCTACCCTTCAAGTAAAATTCTGGTTATAATTATGTTACTATTTGTAGTACATTTGTATGAATTTGATATATGTTAGACTGTCACTGCCCTCTTGCATTGTTTGTAGTTAAGTATTGGACTCAGAAAATAACATTTCTCTTGCTTTTGGAAATTGATAGGACTTTTACCCTGAAGATCTTCGAATACCTCACAGTATAACAGCACACGATAATATGAATGTCCATCTGTGGCTAAGATGTCGTACAATGTTAGTGACTGCACTAGTAGCACAGATACATGGTGCTTGTGATATGGCAGGTACTAGCCTTTTTGGTTTAGAATTTTGGCCTATAATGAGCAAGTGAGCCTATTCAGACACAATTCTTATTAATAAAGAAAAATATTTACATTAATCTGGGGCTGTATTATCACTAAGAAATTATTTGTGTTAAATTTATCTAGTGAAATAAGGAAAATATATTTCTGAGCACAATCTATTCTTAGAGCATGTGAACACAAAGTATTACTTGAATTTTCACTTAATGATCATCATCTTTTGATAAATCACTTGTGTGAAAAAGTTTCAAATGTTCTAGTGTAATTAAGTATGCTTGTATGAAAAGTTTTTATATCTCCAGTAAATGAAATGTTCCTATATATCTCCTAAAATTGTTACAGATTATTTTTTTTTAGAAAGAATTTGTGAGATACTACAAAATACATTTGCTGCAGTTTTATTATGAATAAAATGTTTTTCATTCCTTAGTTCTATGAAGTTAGTATAAACTCTGATGCTGACTTAAGTATCAAAATCACAGTCTAAATCTGTAGGCAAACTCTTATTTAATCTTGTCTGGATAATTACGGCTGTTATTTAATAATAATAACTAAGATCAGGTTTTATAATATGTTGAGTATGTTTTATGAGTGAAAATGACATAT
This sequence comes from Chloroceryle amazona, assembly GCA_027560015.1. Lineage (NCBI taxonomy): Eukaryota > Metazoa > Chordata > Aves > Coraciiformes > Cerylidae > Chloroceryle > Chloroceryle amazona. Next base: position 23,056 of record JANHFX010007170.1, on the reverse strand, counting down.
GATCTACAAAATCTAATTGTATATGCTGTTGGCTTACATATAAAGAAGGTATTTGGATGAACTTAAACCAAGTGCAGTTTAAGAACTATGTGTTTTTTCTTTCTTTTTAAAGTAAATTTGTCACAGGGAATAGTAAATGTGGAATCTATAATGTCAGATTTCCTGTAGCATTTTAGTGTGGAAGTGACTTCTTAAGAATGGTAGTAGATAATGTAAAGTCTTGTCTATTGTATTTTTACTATATATTCTCCTTTAGAAAATGTCATGGCTGAACGCAGAAGTGTGATAAAAGAAGTAATACTAGAGGCAGAAGTGTTTGGTGATATAGAGACTCAGGCTGAAGTGATGGTGCAAGCTGCTATTCTTGACCTGCAAGAAAAACGTCCCGTGGCAGACATAAAACTTCTTTTGCAGGTTTGAGCACAAAAGGGAAACTTCACTTTTCTTTGATGCATTCTTCATGTAGTCAGAACAGCTGATTTCAGCATTAAATAAGCTTGAAATAGTGCCTCTAAAGTAGATTTTGTTTTTTTTTTTCCCCCACTCTGTGTGATTTGTCCTCATAAATAGTAGTAACTACTTTGTTTTATGTTGTCTGTGTCCAAACAGAATATCATCAGTTTACTGCAAGAAGATACATTTATTTCCCCTCCAGCTTCTTTAACTCTTGTGAAAAGTATGCTTCTTCTGGCAGACATACTGACAGTGCAAACAGCAGAGGATACAGAACATTGCTCTTCTGCAGTGGAACCATTAAACTTACTAATTTTGGCACATGAGCTTACCATTAAAGCAGTGAGTACATGTTGGTGATTTACACAGCATTTGAAAATCTTTCCAGCAATCTTAATTATTTATTCTGGAAGCTATTTTAACAGTTTATTAAAAAGAGCTATTTCTATTAACTGATTACATCAATTTTCTCTAGATTGCATAAAGAAGTAATTCATCTTACTAAATGTATTTATTCACACTCGTGCATACTCATGTAAGGAGTTTGGTATTTTCAAATAATTTAAAAATATTGTATGCTTGCAAAATATACATCCATACATGATAACTAAAGTAGGTGATTTGACTTTTAAAGAGATGCAGAACACTCACTTTTCCCATTTGAAATGAGGGACATGTTTATACTCATCATCTCCAGGAGGACGTACATCCCATAAAATTCCTAACTCTTGAGCATCCAACTTAAGAATTTAGCTTTGTATCTTAACTTAGAATAATTTGAATTAGAAAATCTATCTAAAGTAGCATATTGTTTATGATGTTTTAGATTGACAGATTGTTACAATCAGAATAAAGAAATAATTTCCATGTAAAAATTTAAATAAGCAATAAAAATAAATAAATCAAGAAACTTGAAATCTGTGAGAGGTATGTATATTAATAACCTCTTTACCTGTTTGGTAATCCAAAAATGATATGCAGGCTCTGACCATTCTTGATAGAGTTTATAAAGAAAAGCTTTCTGATTAAATTCTTTCCTCATATTTCCTAATACAGAATTTTATTCCATTGAAATATTTATTCCCCCAAGTAATAAAGAATCATAAGAATCTCTTCAGACTCAGACTTCCAATTGTGAGACTTGCTGGCATTCAAGAGACTTAGTACTTTACAGCATGTCCCCATCACCTTATTTCCACAAAAGAAGAGTTTGACTGTTCCATACGTCTTGTTTTCTTTTTATTTTCTGGTCTTTGTTGGATGTCAGATTTCTTTGTAGAAATGACAGATTCTTTCTAGGGATTAGGTTCCTTGGGAGATCTATTTCTTAAAGACTGATTTCAGGGAGTTTGCTTCTTGAAACAAAACCCTAAGAGTTCATTTGCTACCAAACTACTCTGCAAAGAAGATAAGTACAACCTGAAGTAATGGAGTTTGGAAGTATCAAGACCTTTTTATAGTGCTCTTTTAGAAGAGATATTTCAGGGTTTTGCGATGCCTAACTTACTTTTCCAAACTGCTATTTAACTTTTTGTCTGCAACTTGGTTTTACAAAGCATACTCTTGTCGTAGATTTTTGTTTGTGGAGAACCCATTAAACGGCAAATAGAAGATGGCACATTGACTTGCCTGGTCCTACCTACAAAAAATATCTACTTGCCACATATCAACTTGCTAGCTCAAGTCAAAATGAGAATTGGTAAGAAAAATGAAATTCGTTATTATTTTAAATTTTTCATTAATTTCCATATTATTTTCAGCAGCAGATAAACTGATGCATCAGAAGTGAATGTAGTAAATCAATAGTTTTCATGATACAAATTAAATATTTTGAAAAACATCACTAGATCCCTGTTTGGCTCCATGCATTGTGTATAAGCAAGGTACAATTCTTACTGGAATTATAATCAACAAAGGTTTAAATACTAATTTTATAGTTTGATAAAACTAATGAGAACTTAATTTTATTTAAGTGGAAGTTAACAATACTTTCCCAACTTGTGTGCAAAGCATTCATTCTGTGAAAATTTCCTGTGTATATACCATCTCTCTGGAAGCAGTTCTATGAGAACTAATGATGACAAATCTTACAGAATAATAACCATAATTCTATATCCTAATAAAATAAATGGCATCTATTATTATTATTACCCTTTAATTTGAGAACTTTTCTTGATAACTTTTCTTTATATAGAAACCTGGAAATATACTGAATAGTAACAGAAAATAACCTTTAAAATCTGTCTGTGATTTGTTGCTGTATAGCAAATATAGGGAAAGGGTTATCATCTTTGTGTTCCTTCCACTAAACTTAGGTTCGTGTATATCTAACTTCTAATGGACTAGAAAATCTAGAAATCACTTATTGTACTCAGTTTCTTTTTCAGGAAGATATGCTCCAGACCACATTGATCTACCCTAACCACTACTTTGTACTCAGACCTTAGGACTAGAATAGAGGTAGTCCAAAGTAAACACTATGAAATGCATCTGCTGAACACCAGCTAGTTTGCTCTAGAGATACACTCTTAGTTGTGCTTTGCTGCTTGTCAGTGTGGTCATGGCCAGACTCACTCATAGTAATGGCCACCTTTGACCAGTTCCTGTTTCTGAATCCACATTTTTAGGAAGATGTGATGAATACAGGTGAAATTTGGGGAGTACAGTATAAGAGGTATGTAATACATCAAAGAAGCCTTTAGAAACTGGTTAGTACACAGTGAATTTGGGAATCGGGAACTGCTCAGAGAGGATTAAGTCTTGCCTACAACTTTCAGGTGAAATAAAGTTATGAAGTAGAATACTGCAAGTCTTTCCAGATGGTTTGTGAAAGGGTTGATTTGTTTAGACTAAGCTTCTTCTAGATGCCCTAGGTAAACCTCAATGACACTATGAAGTAGTGAAATAACATCATAATCCTGTATTTATATCCATGAATCACTCATATTTTTGATAACTGGATTATAAAAGTAAATACATAACATTGTTTTTTTTCCCCTAAGGAAGTTGCTTCTTTTTGCATAGTAAGAATTTATTATTTTTTTTTCCTTAGGGGACACATTAGCTGAAAAAGTAGCTTGTACACCTGCAAGAGAAGATTTACAGCAATGGCTATATGCTCTCAAACATTTAGAATCAGCATTGAAGCTTTGCAGAGCATCTGCAACAAAAAAATTAGATATGGAAGCTGAACTTCTTTTTCAGATAGGTAAATAAACTCTGCTTTGTACATGGTTATTACCTTCCTAGACAATGCTATGCATGTGCCATCTCTTAAAAATGGAGAAGTGTTCCTGTAAAAATAGAAGAGATCTGGGTGTTTCTCACCCTGTCTAGCTTCAGATCTCTCTCCTGTGTTTAGTGTCACACCAGCATAGTTCAGGATGCATTATGGAACGAATAATTTCAAAACTGCAGTAGAACTTCTCCCACCTGTATATTATCAGAGAAGAAAGGTTGTAGCCAATGAGATTAAGGACACTGTAGAAAGTTAATTATCTTCTCTGCATCCGTCTGAACTAAAGAAGATAAGCTCAGAAAGAATTTTCCTAAATGATTTAGCAAAGCTCATGAATTGCACACTGTTTGCATGTATTTGGATTTCAGTGGCATTGTTGGGATTTTTTAGGATTAGTTAGAATCCCAGCCAGGAAGGCACTCAAGACTCTATAAAGTATCTCTTAAAATGCCATTTATTGAAGTTAAAACTATAAAGAAGAGGATAGTGTAAATAATCTTATATCCCTTCAGATGCTGAGAGCTCCTAGTTGTACAGTATAGAATGCACTTCTGATCAATGTGTAGCACAATGTGCAGATCCTGTGGGTGGAAAGTTTGCATCATTACTGTCTTCTGATTTTCTTCAAAGAAAACAATTACATTCATCATTTCTACTGGCAAACAAAAAGCATATTTACCTAAGAACTTGTCGTTACACTTTTACAGAAGGGGCAGATGGTGTAATTGCTAGTCCTGAGTAGAAGCTGACAACAGGCTGTTCTGTTACAGCTGCCTGGGTACATTTATCCTGTGGCTCAGGAACATGCACAGCACAACACGGGTCTAAAGGCCACATTATGTGAAACATAGCGCAGCACAGAACAGGCTTGTGCCTGTACATTAACTCTCCCATGTACAATGCTCTTCTAATTAGGATCACTACACATTAGGAGTCATGACTCCAAAGTTTGATTATTTTAGATACTCTGTGAAGTGATTTGCTATACAAGCATTGTGCCTTACACTTTAAACAAACTGGAAAAGATAATTCACTATTGTTCAGTTTCCCTGGAGGGGAAAACCAAGTTGGGTTTTCCAGAAAAACAAACAAACAAACTACAAATCTTGCAAATCTGATTTCTGTATTTCTTTCTTAGGTAAGGTGGAACGCCAGATATGTGAAGCAGGCAATAACAAGTCATCTCGAGCTGCTGAAACCCTGTTGGAAGCTATACAACTCAGCCTGGAACATGATCAAAAGTTCGAGTAAGAAATAAGCTATGTAACTTTCAAAATAATTTTAATCACACATGAATATAGGTTTTCTGCAGTTTAGTGACATTTGACGTGGGCCTTCTATTATAAAATATCTTTTATATTTTGGAGAGTTCCTCTATTGAAGTATAGTAGAGCTACTGTATATTTACTGTCTTGCTTAAAACAAATGCCGAGAACATTTAAAAGCATACTTTAGAGTATACAGAGTTATAGCTTTCAAGTCCTAATTCCGAATTTGTACCATCTCTGTCAACATCCAGAACAGAGCTATCAAGTAAACAGTTTTATTCATATTTCAGAAGACGAGCTGCGGTCTGCCCCCTTCCAGATAATAGAAATCCAGCTTGAAAAGGTTAGCAGTCAGAACAGAAGGAGAAGCAGCATAGGAAATGTGTTTGTAACAGATATCAGGACAGTGATTTGGCATTAGTTATCAGCATAGAAGATGCCCGAAGAGCTGAGCCAAGCCAGCCAATAAATTCTGTCAAGCAGCTCTGCTACATTGGACTTTAGGTTCTTTTCAGTTTCTTGACCAGTCTTAATGAATAATGTGCCATGTCTGGTTACAGACAGCATAAAGGCAGCAATTTACCTTGCTTGCTTGGGTTTTCTGTTACTTTAGTTAATCAACCATAACTCTGAACACAGTTGCATAGTAATAAACCACTCTAAACAGTCAGCATGATGGAGGATAGTACAGAAATGGACTGTGGTGATGTTTTGCAAGTTTAATTTGCTACATTTCCTTAATTCGCTACCATCTTTCTAAGAGAATGTGCAGCCACATTGATGGACCTTGCTTGTTCTATTTTAGAGAACTAAACTTCCTAATCACCTTTATACAAGCTCTCTGATAGCTATTGGATTGTTTAATTAAAGTTGCTTCTTGATGTCTCATATCCTTTTTTTGTGGGCAAGACTAGAAAGTTAAGGAAATTGTCACCAACTTCACCAAGTGTACAACTTGCCATCTTCTCACTTAGTTTGTCCTATCTGTACAGCACCCTTTGACTTTTGCAATTTGCTTTACAGAAATCATACCAAAGCTGGAATTTATTGTAGTGTATAAATAGTCATATCTGTGCAATATTACTCTGTCCAGAGTATTAGCTACATGAATGGGAGTGTATTGCTATGGTTAGGGAAGCTAATTCCTAGGGGAGATCTGAAGAGATCTACAGAGCCAAGAGGAACCTGCATAAAAAGTCTGTTATAAGCCTATAGGGAATAGAAACATTGGAGAGCTTCAGATATAGTGATTTTCAGTAGGTCGAAGGAAGTAATTCTGCCTCAACTCTGCTCTGATGAGACCCCACCTGAAGTGCTGAGTACAGCTCAAGAAAGATATGGACCTGTTGGAGTAGGTCCAGAGGAGAGCCATGAAAATGACCAGAGGGCTGGAGCATCTCTCCTACAGGGACAGGCTGAGAGTTGGTGTTGTTCAACCTGGAGAAGAGAAGGCTGTGGGGAGACTTTATTGTGGCCTCAATACTCAAAGGGAGATTATAAGAGAGATGGGGCCTTTCTTTTAATATGGCTTTTAGAGGTAGGACCAAGGAGTGATGGCTTTAAACTGAAAGAGGGTAGATTCAGATTAGATATAAGGAAGAAATTTTTTTACAGTGAGGGTGTTGAAACACTGGAACAGGTTACCCAGATAGGTTTGTAGATACCCTCTCCCCAGAAACATTCAAGATCAGGCTGGATGGGTCTCTGAGCAATCTGATCTAGTTAAAGATATTTCTGCTGACTGCAGGGGGGTTGGACTAGGTAACCATTAAGGGTCCCTTTCAACCCAAACCATTCTATGACTATTATTTTTGCCTGGTTTATAATGTAACAGTAAAAATAGCTGGGCCCAGTGAAGAAAAAACAGTTTTGGTCTCTGTGAATATTTTTGCTGATTCTTGGAAGAGTTTGACTGTAAGACCCATATCCAAATTCAGCCACCTGAATTCAGCGAAACCTTCCTTGAGGAAGAGGAACTCATACAGTTTCTCTATAGAAAGATCACTCGCAGAATTATTTTTCTTACTAAATGTTTGCAATTTTTTTATGGGTTATCTGTTTCATACAATGCAAATTATATTTGACGTACTCTTAGATCAGTGTGTTGTTTGTTAAGCATATCATAAGGATGTTTTAAACTCACTAAGACTTTAAAATATTCTCACGTGGCTTTTTGAAAGAAGATATGCTTTAAGTAGATGTTGAGGACTGGATGGATGATTTAGATTTATTTGGTGAGGCTGTCTGTCTAGTCTTATGCAAGAGTCAAGACTGTATCATTGTAATGCTTACTTTGATAGTAACCTTGATTGATCTGTGTGTTGTTTTGCACAGGCTAATAAGGAGATCATACCTTGAAATAGCACTATTATATTTGCATTTTGCCACAAATAATGAGGATGTGTCACAGACAGAAAAGATGGTGCCTTCCAAATCAAACGTATGTTTTCTATCTTTTGGGTAGCAGCCGCTTTAAAGCAGGAAATACATTTCTGTTAAAACATTTTGCACCTTGCCAGAATTCTGCTTACAGTAACTTATCCTACTGATACTGAAAATCCTACTAGAAAAATCACACAAATAAATCATATAGTACAGCAGTAGAATTTTATTGTTTGATGTTATTTCTCATGTTTATTGAATTGAATGATAATATTTAAAATATATATCTGCATGAAATATGAAGAACCAGAACCAATTGTATTTTCATTTCTGATTATGTACTAATTAATTTGTACCTTGCAAAGAAAACATAACATTAAAACTTGTTTTTTAAGTGCTAATATTTATACTTTACCAGATTTCAATTTTTCAGTACAAATATGAGTGATGGCATGAGAAATACAGAAGGCTTTAACCACATTAAATCAGTTATAAGCCATAGATTCAAACTGTAATGAGTTTGTAACATGAGAGAAAGGAGGTAATTGAGATTCCAGAAAATGGAAAATTGTAGCAAAACTGTATTCAGTAGTGACCATAGCATGAGCTGCTCCAAGAAAGCTTTTATAGGAGCAGCCAATTAGTACATTCTGAGTAATTTTTTTTCAGTTTTAGCAACTAGTCCATGGATTTACAATCAGTGCTGATTTTTACAACTTGCAAATAAGACACTAATTCTGCAAGTAGGAGGACTTTTTCCTAGATTTAAAATATATTTTACCATAATGCATTTAGAATACTAATGATGAACTGGTGTATAATTTTAGATCTCTTCTGAGGAAATCTCTTCTTCTGAGGGGGCTCTGAAATCAGAAGGCTACAAAGTACAAGCCTGGATTGCAGTAAGAGCAGCTGCACAGGTTGGTGCAATATTCTGATGATGTAATTTTTATTTTTTTTTTTAACTTACACAAACAAAGACAAGAATTGATGTTTCCTGAAATTTCTGGCATGGGGCTTATTTGAGGAAATGAAAATGGACACTGTCAGAATAGTGTATTTAATCTCTCTTGGACAGATTTGACTTTGCTTACTTCAACTTTGATTCAGTGTAAATAAAACGCCTGATATGTGTGCATATGTATTTGACATGTGGGTAGACATTGGTAGCATCCAGGTGAGGATATCTGATTTGAAATCATTTATGTAATAATTAAGCTGTCAGCAGTAATGATTTATTTAAGCATAGTATGTACCATATGTCAGCGAGAAATAGAATATTTCCCGACTTTAAAATTATAGTATGTTAATTAATTTTTTGTCATCATCTTGCTACTTTCAGATTTTAAAATCTAAATAAATATTGTAGTGTACTGGTTGTGAATAAAAAAAAAAAGAAATTATTTTTAGGTCACTGAGGCTGCACTTGCTTCTCAGCTATTAATTGGAATGAAGAGGGTTAAAGAACCCATGAAGGATGCAGTGCGACAAAAAATCCCAGAATTTGCTTCCATGGATCTTCTTGCTTCATACAGAGATTTCTTATCTGGTATTCCTTTATACCTAGTAATATTAGAACATTAAATAACTAATATACTATCTATGCCGTGTAATCCAATAATAAATTTACTATCTAGTTTTCATTAATCAAAAATTATAAGTCAAATTTGGAAAGTAAATCCAAAATCCTCATCCTGCATAGCAGTACAAAATACTGAGTAGACCTAATGGGTCTTTAAATACCAGTCTGTGCATGTGTTCAATAGGTTAAGAAAAATTGCATTGTTTGCATACTGTGGCTCAGAAAGACAGAGTGCATATACTGATCTACTTTTTGAAAAACAAAAACTAAACACCAAACTTGCAAAGTGATCTGCCTGGGTAGTGTATTCTAAAAGTCAAAGGTGGTATAATAAAAAAAATATTTACTGTTTTTCCAGTCCAATAAACTATCATTTAGATGTTAGCTTGGTAGAACTTTGCCTGTTTGGGTTTTTTTGCAACATATTAATTTATTTTACAGCTAATGGAGTTGATGAAAAGGAAGTTTTTTATTTAAAATAAAAAAAAATCAAACAGTCAAACTAGGAATTCTGGGATAATGGTTACCAGACATTATATAAACACTAAGGCAAAATAACTAATATATAAACACGTGGAACCATTAATTTGGTGATAACATTTTGATTTAGTGCCTTAATTTCAATCATCCCAAGTGACTGACAAAGATTGAATTGTTCTGCCTGATAGTTACTAGCAAAGCTGAGCAATGTCTGCTTACTGTACACTGTTTAAACATATGTGTTTTGACTGTTCATGAAAATAAGTGTTGTATGCTGAGACTTTCTATCAATCTGATTGTTTTGTACTAGCTCCATTTGCTTATAATTACAGATATTTTCTTCCTTTTAGCAAATGCAGCAGGTGTTTCTCCTGATAGTTCTGTTAGGCCACACAAAGTAGTACAGAAAATTTAGAAAACCAATAGTAAGTCAAAAATATATAAAGGTAAATTGAAATGGAAATAATCAGCACAGCATGCTAGATATTTTCTGTAAATCCATGAGTGAAACACATTGTTTAAGTTTCATCTATAAACTATATCACCATCTGCACTAAATTATTTTTTTTACAATTGACAGTGAAATATCAGGAATAATAGAAACATTCAGATTTTGTAGAAGCATATATAATTATTTTCTGGAAGTTTACTATTAGGAATTACTGTAACATAGTTTTTGTTCAGTTTGGAATGAGAAATGGAGCAGAAGAGTTGTGTAGGATTCTGAGAGCGCAGTGTAATAATACAGTAAAAAAAAATACTGAATATAAGTGGTGATACAGTGGTAACTATACTGATACTGGTTTTCCTCTTTTTGCATAACTTTTAGGCAGCACAATAAATGAAGATTTTTATTATTTTTTTTAGCCCATAGCCAAGAACATATTTCCTTGATAATGTGTTTAATTTCTAAAAGGGACTGGATTGAAGCTAAGAATAAACAATTAAGAGTACCTAACTCAGAATTCAGGTGGCTATAATTAATGCTGTAGTTAAGACTGGTGACACCTACTATTGTTTCCATTTAGTAAACATCTGCTATTGAACAATGTACAGAAATAATGGGTTTATACTTCAATTCAAAGAGTGAGAGCACCTTGCTCTCTACCCCTTTTGCTTTCTTGCAAGAGCCAGTCAGATTTCTGGCCATAAGCTGAGAAATATTTTCTTTACTAGTTCAACTAACATTAAGGCAGTATAGAAGGAATTTTCCTGTTACATAAAACTTAATCAGGTTCACAACTTAGTTTTTAGTTACAGATAAGTCAATTCAAACACTGTGCAAAAATAGCTTTTTGAATTGCAACCACTCACTAAATGTGTATTGCTGAACTGTGATTGGATTTGCAGATGGATACAATGTTGTCTCTGAAAGTCCCAAATCATCATCTACTGAAACCAAACAAATCCCACAAGACAAGGGGAGCCCAAGTGAAGGAATAGAAAGCCTTGCCACCAAGGCCTGCCAGAAGAAAGAGACAGTAACATGGGTTCACTTAATTCGTTATCACAGTTACTTAAAAAGACTTTATAACACAAACATTCTATTTGGTATGATTTTTTCTTCCTTCTAGAAAACTGCCATAAGTGAGATATTTTTCTTGGGGGGCAACAGTCAGATTCAAAAGCCATATATGAAATAGTCTCATTTTGAGTTTCATTAAATTGTATAAATGCAAAAATATCTTCACTGAAATCAAGATTTATGTCAGTTTACAAGTGATGTAAGTGAATATATTACTTTTTTTTTTATAGTTATTCATAAGCATCCATCAAAACTCAATTGCTATTACTGTATCTGAAGGTCTTTTTTTTTTAATTAATATTCTATATTCATTTTTAGTTCTAGATACATCAGGCTTAAGTCACATTAGTAAAAACTCTGTTCAGTTTGCAGGCCTGTTTGTGAGAACTGAGTAGTGTAAATGGGAAGGCTGAGCGTTATTGAATGTGTTTTGACTAAATCCCCAGACGTTACGTACACACTCGGTTTATTTCACTGTAAACAGAAGACGGTAATAGACAGGACCTTTCAAACATTGTAAGAATCCATTATTTCATGGCCCTAATACTATGCAACTACTTCTGATGGCCAACTGTTGGATATACAAGTGATGACCTGATAGGTGAGAACAGAACTAGATTTTATGTAGAGGTGCTGCCTCAAGACAAACCTAACAACTCTGAAAATAATCATTTCAGAGCGGGTTGGACCTTTTCCTTCCAGCACCAAATGAAAGTATTCTACCTGACCACAGAACAATTAGGACAGTAAGGTCTACAAAATGTGTATCTCAGCTATAGTTACCACTGTTGGAGCCTAGGGAGCAACTCAGCTTCAGCCAATAGCTGTCTAAATTAGGGTCATAATTGCTCCAAGAGCTAATCTGACTGTATTGAATGAATAAGCGTTTATTCTAGTGGGCGCTTAGCGATCTAGTGAACATACTGATGCTTACACATCTAAATTTAAGTACCTAAACCTCAAAACTGCACTTTCCATTTTATGCTATTTTATAATGTCTGGACAGAGCTTGTTTCATTATCAGCTCTCTGGTGAAAAATTGCAATACAAATAGCATAACCTATTAATATTTAAGGACAATCAGTATAATTGTTGGAAATACATTTATTTGATCTTGAATTGTTTTACATATCTTAATGTCTTTTTACAAATTATGAATATTGAGTAGCTGTAAAAGTTTTACTTTCTAATGGCAAATGATAATGTAATAAAAATCTCTTTTTAAAGCTGTCCCTAACTCAAGACTTGGATCTTTTTCTGCAAGAGATGGACGCCTTAGTTCTGTTTTTGACACAGGGCTTGTTCTACGCATAGCACAAATGCATTCCTTTTTTAAGAAACATTTGTGTGAATATTCAATGTGTTGTCTTGAGAATTTCCCAGAAGAGCTGCATGATGTAGAATTGCCACTTTGTAGGACAGCTGATTCTTCAGAGGTACTTATTTTCTTTCTAATATTTCAAAACTATGTTTTATACTTGCAGTTTTCTCAGATTCTTTCTAGTTCCAATGGTGATATTTCTAAGAGCACTGTAGGAGAATGAAATTCATAATGCAGAGGATCAGTGTAAAACCACGATCCAGTGCAAGCAGTGGGGGACATAGTTAAAAAATGCAAATATCCTGTGTTAGTCATTCTTACAGAAAGTATCTGTATCCCATGCCCAGTGTATTTAGACACTGGATTAAGCGGAATGGTATTTAAGAAGATTTTATTATGAGTTAAGTAAATTGGCAGCATTATTAGTAGGTCTGAGGCTTTTAATGTTGTACATCTCCATGTCTCATACCAAAAATGTCTTGATGTTTGCTTGTAATTTTTATGTGCAAACCTCTATGTTGTTAATTCAGTCTATAATAAAAACATGATTTTCAAAAAATACATAATTTATGCTTTCTCAAAATTTGTTGAAGGCCTGGTGTGACAATTTTTTCACTAATTATCTGCTGACTAGAAAATCAATCTTTTCAGATTTATGACTTGTGAACAGACTATTTGAACTTTCAAATGTAGGCAGCTCAGACTGTATTACTCGGAGAAATCCTGACTTGGAATTCTAGAGTCTATGCTGACCATGGCATATGTATTCAATATTGAAAGCTAAGTCTTGAAAGATTCTGTGTAGAAATAATTGTCTTCGATGTTTCTCCATCCCACTTCTCACATTAATAATTATCCTAACACTAAAAAATTAAAATGACAGGTTACTCTCTGTGGTTTATTTTTTACCTATTATGTTTAGTATGAGATGAAGACAGGAGAGCCTTGAGGACTAAGAACTTGTTATCTTATAAAAATGAATTAAAATTCTTTTGTGAAAGTAGCTTTTCTGGAGTTGGTGAACTTTCTGCAGTGTTGGACAGCATATCATTACTCATTTCCCAACAAAGAGCTGACTGTGCCACTGAAAAATTGTAAATATATGGTATGTGACATTTATAACAGCCATCATATATCAAAAAATATTTTATTCTGTCTGCTCTTTTTTTGACATAATTAGTATTACACTGTCCTAGAATAATAAGCTTCAGAGCTTACTGTCATGTTCGTGACAGGTGCAAGCTGCATAATCATGTGTTAGCTTCACTGTTGTAGACAGCTAACAAGCATAAAGCTCTTACTTTTTTTTAATTCTAAGCTTCACTGATTTTTATCACAACATTTTTAGAAGCTTTAACTATTCAGGAGGCTGTAAAAGTTATTTTTAAAATGTTACTGTAATTTGATACTGGGATTTTTAACAGCACGAACAGATATAATTTTTGAAAGAATTACTTTGTACCATGTACAAGGTTGTTTTGCTTACATGTGTCTTTCTAATTTTGCTTTTGACTCTTGAAGGTTTTTTAGCTTTGCTGAGCAAAGAATCCAAATTACATTAGGGAAGCTATAATTAAAAATGTGTGCCCTGTTACATTTCGCTTGCTTGTATTTTATCCCACTTGATAGAATCATAGAATCATAGAATGGTAGGGGTTGGAAGGGACCTCTGGAGATTATCGAGCAACAATCGAGTCCAACCCCCCTGCCAGCACAGGAACACCTAGGGCATGTCAACACAGGAACAGATCCATGCGGGTCTTGAAAGTCTCTAGAGAAGGAGACTCCACAACCTCTCTGGGCACTGTTCCAGTGCTCTGTCACCCTCACAGCAAAGACATTTTTCCTCATGTTGAGGGGGAACTTCCTGTGTTTCACCTTGCTACCACTACCTCTCATCCTATCACAGGGTACAACTGAGAAGAGACTGGCTCCTTCTACTTGACACCCACCCTTCAGTTGTTTGTAAACATTAATAAGATCCCCTCTCAGTCTTTTTTTTCCTGGTTAAACAGCCCCAGGTCTTGAAGCCTTTCCTCTTAAGAGAGGTGTTTCAGTCACTTCACCATTTTTGTAGCTCTCCATTGGACTCCCTGTAGTATTTCCCTGTCCCCCCTGAACTGGGGAGTTCATGCTAGCCTGTAGGACTGGAAACACTTAACTAAGCCAGTTTCTTGTTTTCAGGCTTTTGAGAAAGATGAATAGATAAATATTTATGTACATAATTCAGCAACCCACCAGTTTGACAAAAGCAGTTTTAATATCCTTTCTCAAAAAGGTTCAACATGATGTAAAAAACAAAAGATGCAGTTTAGGGAAAAGAAAACATACCACACATTTTAGAAAGAAATATATATTATAAAATGGACTTTTAAGAGCTCTAGTTCAGTGACATGGCATAAATTAGCTTCTTCCCACCTCTGTACATGTGTTTTCTCAGAATTTTGTTCACACTCCATGCTGGCAGGAGATCCCTCCATGCTGGCAGGAGATCCTTGTACTAAGTGGGTGATTCATGCACACCTCATGGCATAACCGTGGGTTATGGCTGCTATTATCACTGCCTCTGTGTTTAGAGTCTAAGTGGCATGGATCACCCCTAGTTAATTGGGATATGCCATGCTGAAGGCATAGCCATGCACTTGAATGCATGACTTCAGCATGCATAACTTCATCTTTATCTTTGCTTCTATTGTATTTTGGCATGGGATGGAAACTGGCTTTAAGAAGTAAGATTATATCATTGTGGAAAATCCATCTTCTGCTCACCTGGATTTACTGCCCTCTATTGGTCATGAGTTGTATTTTCTGAACATAAAGTGAATAAAATTCTCCATTTTTTTCATCAATAAACATTCAGAATTAAAAAAAAAAGAACTAACTCCCAAGGCAGCTGGTTTCAGTGTCCATGTTCTGGATCAATGGAGATACTAATGACCTTTTCAAATAGCTTCAGCATTCCCTTAAAACGTTACTGCTTGGCCTCCTCTGTTCTTTGCAGATCTGTGTAACACTTTAAAAAGTAGAAATGGTATGGTGCTGTTCAGCCTTTAAAACAAATATTTTACAATTTTTGATAAAGCTTTTATTCATAAATTGATGTAGGTTGACAAAATTCCTCCATTAATTCATTGGTAAATGTCACCCAAATAGTAACTATTTGATGAATAGCCTGTTAATGATTCATATATATTGTAGTAAATACATGACAAATCCTCACAAATTAAGTGACTGAGTTTTCAGTAAGTATCACCCTTTGTTAGTTGCACAACTAATAAGAAAACAAATAGGTAAACATAAAGCATTAGTATAACATTCAGATTACTATTTTAATTATCAATATATCAACACATATAGCTTTTTCAGCACTAAATTTTGTATGGTCAGCATGTCAAATGATTTCTTTCAGCAAAAAAAGTATTGCCATAAGGAAGATAAGTCAAAGGTAACAATCATTGTTACTGTAGGAGTCTCTAAGCCCAGATGCCCTTTGCATTAATGTTAGAAATGTCTCATCACGTGAAATTTGAAAAGCCTTAACTTCGTAAAATAGACACTTTTTAAAATAACTCATCTAAATAAGAATAAATTTGTGCAGGAGTGAAACTCAAACTGATTCTAGTAGACTGTAGATCATAACAGATTTTGCATGTTACACTAGAAAAAATATAATTTTAAATTTTTTTCTGTGTTTCAGGTGTCTCTTGAAATTACTGGAATTACATCAAAGATGTCACATGTGAGAATAGCTTCTCCAGTTTCTATCACTACAGAAGCAGACAGTCAGATGGAGAGTAGGGCAGCAAATGCTTCAAATAAGGAAATTAACATTCAGTGGTACATTCCTTCTCTGGAAAAGCCATCAAATGATACAGAGACTAAGGTATAGCTGCACCAAAGCAGTTCCTTAGGTATTGGAACAAATTACATCTCATTTCCAATTAATATTTGTGTTATGACTGATCACCTTTTATCTGACTTATGTATATGCTGATTGGCAAGCTGGGCAGCACTGAGCTATGTATTTACTGTGCTGCAAACCTACTATGCAGGACAAACAGAATGCCCTGACAGTTTTCTGGTGGTAGGCCAAAGAAGTATTTTGTTGAACATAAAGAGTTTTCAGGCCATGTTTTATTCATGAGTGTTGCAGGTCCTTGATGTCTTTAGAACCTCCACTCTGTTAAGTTTGGTTAGAGCTGCCAAATACATTCCAGCAATACTGTTTGGTGGGAGGCTGTTAGAAAAGCAAAGACAGGGAAAATGGGATTTCATTAACCTCAATTCCCTAAAAAATCAGAGTAAATGTGAAAGATGAGAGAGATTGGAACGTTGAAGGAAAGGAAGTGACTAGGACATGGAACTTGGTTTATTTTTAAACAAGCAAATAGCATGTAGGTAAAAATTCTGCTACTGTAATAGAAATCCATGATCTCCAAACTTTTTGACACAGCAGACTAGTGTCAAATTTTCTACTAGACTCTTTTCATCTCTGTTAGTAGGTTGATATAGAAGCCTTGTGAAGTTAATACAAATAATGTACTTTTCAATATAGTTTTGCAGGTTACTTTAGCAGGACCATACAGATCATTAGGGATCCAAAGACAACTCTTGAAAATAACTAATACATGAATGCCATATTCTTGATACTCTCTATATAGTCAAAATATTCAGGTACCACTAGAAAGCTGTTATGATTTTTTCCAGTCATAATAGCAAATTATTTTAGTGATAGATGAGAACATTGTTTCTTTTTTTTGTGCTCTTACAGTGATACAGCTTTATTAGATTGGTGAGTTATGTGCACTTAATGGAGTTAAACCTAGTATGATGATAACCATATACAAGACCATACAGCGAATTTAACTAATTATATAGAGCCTTTAGAAAGTCTGTAAAAGTTCTCTGTTCGTCCTACCTGAAGTTGGAACTTTGGACGTGAGTGTAAGTGGGATTGATTAACCATGATCAGGATAACAACACTGGGACCTTGACGGTGACACTGTAGGGTATAATTAATTTTCAAGCCCATATAAATTCTATCCATAATTAAATTGCTTTAATACCTATATCAACTGAGTATAGTACAAACTCCTGTGGCCAAACTCCCCCCTTTTTTTTGAGTCAATTATATAAATTTTCATCAGTACACTGTATTTAATAGTTATTCTAATCTTGTATCACTGAAATAGCTCAGGTCTGCTATACCATACTGTGTTATAGCTTACCCATTCCATCTCTTTTACAGGTCTTGCTCCTTTATGCTTATAATACAAAGCCTGTCAAGATTAGCAACATCAAAATTTTCAGTTCAACGTCTACATTTTCAGGCCACTTGTGGGTTCCGCTGGATAGGTAAATAATCACTGACTTCATACTGTTTTTTCATGCTGTATTAAAGATTGGCCAATCCTTTAGGAGGAGGGAAAATAAAAGTACAAAATATCAAAAGGCTATAAATCTTTAAAAGCATTCATTTTTGCTTTTCAGAGATTTTTCACTATAAAAACTGTAAGATGTTCTAGACAGTGTTAAACTCATGCAAACACATACCTGCTCAATACATTAGCATTTTGATTTTGATTCTTAAAGAACTAACACATGCTAATTATATGACATCGGCATGGCAACATAAGAAACTGCTAGCAAGTCAAAGAAGCAGTCCCAGCAGTTATTCCTTTTCTCTCATGGGGTCAGCTACATTCTCCATTCCATATTACAACTCTGAGCATGCAAGAGAATTTCTCAGTTGTAGACCCAAATTCAACCCTTGATTTTACATCCTATGGTGTTTTTCATTACTTCCTTGTCATTCACCTAGCCTCAGAATTTTTGGAATGCTGAGCAAGTGAAGGGGAAGGAATGACAGGCCAAGAAGAGTTGCAGCCACTGCCACCTCTGTGCTGGTTGGATAAGAAAATCTTTTCTTAGAGAGGCATACTTAAAATATTACTTCTTACAATTTCTAATGCAAAAAATAATGCATTCCATATTTCCACTTTCTTTAATGGAAAACTTTTTGTAAAATTATGAGATCAGTCTTGAAATTAAAGAAAATGTAGAACCTAATCAGTATGTAGTAAACTATGTTTAACTATAACCTAAACCAAAAATATTCATTGTTTCTATAATGGCAATAATGAAAAAAACCTTTCTTCTTTCAGAATTATTTCTTTACGGGATAAATTATCTAATCTGAAGCAGCAAGTTGAAATGTTGATGCATAGTTCTAAAAGCTTGCCTTCAACTCCAAATTCTGCAACTTTTCTTGATCAAAGTGAAAGTTTGGCAATAATTCCTTCAAAAAACCCCCAAATGAATGTTGCAAAAGTGCATCTTGATGAAAAAACAGAAGTAAGTGAGAACAGTTGTGCTCTTAAATATGTTTGACTTTAAGATGTCCGGTTTGGGGAAATAAATGACAGCAAGGCAGACATAAAAGATTAAACTTCCCTCATGACTTTCAAGAAATGTTGAAATATATTCACTCTTCATTTAATATTTAACTTGTGTATTGCTTATCACTTTGCAAAAATATGAGGCATCTTCAACCTTTCACTTGAAAATAAAGGCTACATCTTCAGGTACATAGATTTGAAAATTGTTGCCTAATAGCAACCTACATCTGAAAATACTTGGCAGAATGTTAAATTAATGTGGCAATCAACCCAAAAGCAGTTTTTAAAAACCTGTTACATGTCTTCAATGCAAAACTAGCAGTGGCGGTTTCTGAAATAAGAACCTCCTAATAACATTATTGAGAGAGGACTAAAACTGAATTTATTGAACTTATTTAGTGAATTTATTTTCATTTTCTCTACGTCACCTTCCTCTTTTCTTTTTATTAGCAAGGCTGACTATGGTCGTCAACCAAATAACTCCCCCCACATACACACACAAAAGAGGTAATTTCAGAATTTTCCATGTGGTCTGTTTGAGATAATGTCATTGGAATTGGATGTTGCCACAGCATAACTACAGCTTGATAAATGCCAAGGCAAAATAGACGTTTATTTTCCAAGTGGGAGACATTTATCATGTGACAGGATTCACTTTATATCTATTATATGAAATGATTAATGATGTAGAGGCTGTCATTTTGTCTGATGGATGCTGTGAAACAGTGACAATTGTGCACCATGCCATTATTACAAGGTTGTATTTTGACCAGCTTGGAGAACAAATGATGTTTTGGCCAATCACAAAATTTTCAGGAGAGTAGACAGAGCTGTCCTTCAGTGGGTGTTTCTGACTACCTGAAGGGTTTCATTAATATATATCAGTAATTGGAGAAACAGTGTTTAGAATACTAATAAGATTAACATGTCATGCATTATGCATGTATAAATACCATCTTGTCAGAGTGTTTGTTTATAATGTCTTCAGTAAACACATAGCAAAAGCTCACTGATTTAATACCTCAGACAAGAGCAGTTTTGCCTCTGTAGAAACTGCAAAGTTTGGGCACTTGTGTTTGTACAGCAAACACAACTATTTGTGTTGCAGAAAATGTATATTCATCATCTAAAGTTTATTTGGCTGTGGAATGAATCAGAATAACCTAAGACCTGATTGTTCTGAAAAATTTTGTAAAGCTAAGCCATCTGTTAGCTTATCAGAGGAGACTGATAGTTAAGCATAGTTTTTTTCTCGTTTTATACTATTAGGAAATGGCTAAAAGGTGTTTATCTGAAGTCAAAGCACTGCTGTCTGTTGCTCCAGCTCTGCCCTTGCCATTAACTGAGGTATGCTCTTCTTATTAATAGTAAAAATCTGCTTTCTAAAATAAAGCAACTGTTCACTTAAACTGAAACATGCATTATACCACTAGGAATCATTCCATTTTTGTTCTCATATTGTTTGGCTTTCTGTTTGGGTTTTATTTTTTAATCTTTACCAGTGAAATACAAATGCATGATTACAAATTGAACAAACTGAATCTCTTCACTGATCAGTCAGCAAAAGAAACAGGATTGGAAAGAGTTCTCCATAGGTTTGTTTTTGTTTTTTTTTTAATAGGCTAAAGGAGGTGGCTCACCTCATTACAATCATCTTTTTGCAACAGTGTATTAAAAGCGAATCTCATTCGCAATGGTTTCATCTAGGTTATCTACTATTCTCTAGTCATCAATTACACAGACTCCAGCAAATTTCCCTGTTGCAACTCCAAAATGCAATTTCCTTCCATCCCTGTGTTTTTAGTTATTCAGGCTTTCCTTCTATTTTCTTTAGTTTTTCTGCCTTGCCCATGACTTCTGCAAAGGTATACTTTTCACAATCCCACTGCAGTACCTTCCATGGTAGAGAGATTTGACAGATGCCTAGGGA
This sequence comes from Chloroceryle amazona, assembly GCA_027560015.1. Lineage (NCBI taxonomy): Eukaryota > Metazoa > Chordata > Aves > Coraciiformes > Cerylidae > Chloroceryle > Chloroceryle amazona. Next base: position 2,479 of record JANHFX010007170.1, on the reverse strand, counting down.
AAGGTACAGCTTAGCTTTCATAGAATCAAATGGACCTCCTGGACCTGTTTTAAATTCTCATGAATCCCTCCTTATTCTGCCTGCTTCTATTTGTAGGTCTAGGACAAAGGTGAGGAAGGAGATTTAGTAGTGTCCTTCCAGTAAGGATATGATGTTAACTGATCTGTTATATTTTGTGTAAATGTGACAACAAGCTAAAATGTTTCAACAGGTGGAACAATGGGCTTTTCATCACAAAGTTTCAGATAGAGACTTCACATTAAGATCCTATTAGATATGGAAGATTTGGGTGAGCAAATGAAGCCTAGCTATTCAAGACACTATCTTCATTTTTCTCTGAAGCCAACAGAACTTGCAGGGTGTTCAGCACTTCATTAAACATAAAATATTTCTAGGTAGTATTTTCAAAGTTTCAGTTAAGTTGTATGTGTTCATTACTCACTCTTGGCTAGAGGTGGAAAGCTCAGAGTGGGACTATGTATACTGTAGGGTAGTATATTCCCTTTTGTTGACAAGCATGCAGGAGAATGCAGCAGATACGTTGCTTCTATGTAGTTTTACATAGTTTTTCCCCACCACACACTGTTTTTGTTGCTTGTCTTCTTGCGAATTAGTTGGACAAAGTCAGTTCTAATTTGTGGTATGTTTCCTTATTCTCTGAGCTCCTCTTTAACTCTGATTGTTTCAACCTTCTCTTCTTCGATTCTTTCTTTTCTGTCTGTGTGTGTTATGGCACTTTTGATTCAGTTCTGAATAATATTTCTAGTGGAAAAGAAGTGCATTTTTATTGAATTATTCATTTAAAATTACTTGGCCAATCATGTTTTAAGAATAAAAATTAAATGGCTGGACTGTTTTTAAAGCTATTTAATGAACAGTTATGGTCTTGAGGGAGAGAATAAAGCGTAGGGTTTGGGAGTTCTGTTCTTAAGTGTTAAATGTAATTTTATGAATAAAATAAAATTGCATTAAAAATTAACCTCCCTAGATAGCCTGTTCCAAGCTTCTATTCCTTGTTAGTTTTTCTTAATGACTAAATCAGGTGAGTAATTCTCCATGTCCAATGGATGTCCAAACCAGTTTATCATTGCTCCCTCTTTCACCTTTTACAGTTAGCTCAATTCTTTTAACTTCTCATCTTAGAAAAAGCCTTCCAAATCACTAATCACTCATGCTGCTCTTGTCTGATATCTTCATTTTAGCTACAGATGATCAGGATAAACTTTGTGAGCAAGACCGTTCACAAAAATTTCCTCCCCTTATTCCTGTTTTACTAGTTCCCTGTAAAAGTTGTCATTAACCACAAATATATATTGAGGCAGTAAGGATTTCTAACTTACTCAGTGTTTATAGGCCAGAAATCTGGCTTTAATATTAAGCTATTTGTATATATGTACTTTTGGGTACTTATAATATTAATAAAGTTATTTATTTGGGATTTTTTTTTTCTTTTTCCCTGTCTCTTTTTTTGTTGTTTTTTTTTTTTTTTTCAGATCCCATTTGAAGTCACTTTGCAGTCAATAGCAAGTTTAGAAGATATGTTTGATCTTGCCAACGGATGTATGATAACTGAAGAAAGTCTTTTCAATTGGATCATTTCTCTGTTTCACTAAATTCTAGTTTTGCAATAACTTAATCAGTTGTTGAGTGCTATAGATTAGACTTAAGTTCTGGTATTAATGAAACAACCTCATTAATCACACCAGGATTTGGCTCCTAATGAGTTATAACTTTAATTTTTAGCTTATTTCTAATTATTCAGAAAATAATAGTTTTCAAAATTAAAATACAATTTCAGGAATGAAATACATTAAAATAGTTTTAAATGTTATATTAATATGATTAAATGATTAATCATTAATATGGTTAAATGATTAAATCATTAATATGATTAAAAATTTCACTTGTTCAGTCATCTATAATTAAGTCACTTTGTTGGGGGGTTTCCAGCTTTTCTTCTTCTTGTTTAGAAAAGCTGAATAAGCTTGTAAAATTCTAGCACGTGCTAGAAGATACTGCATTTTCCCTGAAGTTTTATTCTCATCAGCAAATTTTTCATTGCTTTTGCAGATATCAAAAATTGGTTTTATTTCTGACAAAATTTTTTTGGCCTAAAATCTTCACTGAGTTTATTCTTTTACACACCTATTTGGCAACTAGCATTTCATGTTTTTCTATCTTTTGCTAAAGAAAAACACATCACAGGTTTTTGAGGGTGAAAATGATGGTTCAGGTGTCTCCATAATCTCAAAGCATTTTTCTGGGGAGAATAAAAAAGCACATTTAAAAAATAAGATGGTACTATATAGAACATTGAAATGCTAAGAAAACCTCTATTTATGTTGTCAGTGTTGCAATATTATTTTAAAGTGCTGAAGAAACCCTAATCATAAAATCATTATGGTTGGAAAGGACCTCTAGGATCATCAAGTCCAACCTTCATCCTAACATCTATCTATCCATTAGACCATAGCCTCAA
>JANHFX010007169.1:13645-27664 GCA_027560015.1 Chloroceryle amazona | reverse complement strand
AATCCTCATCAACAAGTGGAGAGTCTTCCTCCTTCCAGGCTTTCACTTTTACTCTTCCTTCCAGGGTCAGGGATTCCTGAGGGTGGATCTGAGCATTGAAGACAGAAGCAAAGAAGGCATTCAGTAATTCCACCTTCTCTGTATCCTGGAATCTTTCTTCTCACTCTGCTTCTTCCTTGTATAATACTAAACTCTATCATGTCATGATCACTACCACCAAGGCTGCCCCCAACCTTCACTTCCCCAACCAGTCCTTATTTGCACATTGTCCAGCAGCACACCCTTCCTTGCTGGCACTTCCAACACCTGCATCAGGAAGTTATCATCAATGTTGTGTAGCCTTTCCAACAAATACCAGGGTGATTGAAGTCACCCATGATCACCAGGGCATGTGATCTTGAGGCTACTTCCAGCTGCCCGTAGAAGGTCCCATCAACATCCTCTTCCTGGTTGGGCAGTCTGTAGTAGACACCCACAACAGTTTCACCTATATTTGTGTGCCCCTTAATTGTCACCCATAAGCTTTCAACATGTTCTTCACTCTTGGAAGAGCTCAATGCATTCCAGTTGCTCATGCACATAAAGAACAACTCCAGCACCTCGCCCTGATGGTCTATCTTTCCTAAAAAGTACTTAACCATCCATGACAACATTCCAGTCTTGTGAGCTATCCCATGTCTCAAGAATTACAATGAGATCATGGCCCTGTGACTGAACACAGATCTCCAGTTCCTCCTGCTTCTTCCCCATGCTGTGTACATTGATATATATACATATCAGAGAGGGCATTCAGTGTATAGTTTTTGCCCTTGGAATGAGGAAGACCTTCTGGTTCTCAAGTGTCAGCACTCTGCCCCACAGGTGCCAGGATATGACACCAACAGACATCTGTAGCATGCCCGGATACATCCTCCTCTCCCTTCTTATCTAGTTTAAAGCCCTGTCAATTAGCCCAGCAATCTCTTGTGCAAAGACTCCCTTTTCCCTTTGAGAAAGGTGCTTCCCATTAAGTGTCAGCAGACCTGGTGCTGTATATGTTATCCTGTTGTCAAAAAAGCAAAAATTGTTATGGTGACACCAGCTGCAGAGCCATGTATTAATAGCCTGTGTTTGCCTTTTCACTCCAATGTCTCTTCCTGACACTGCAAGGAGAAACGAAAAGATAATTTGGACCCCAGAATCCCTCAACAGTTGTCCCAAGGCTCTAAAGTCTCTTTTGATTGTTCTTGTATTACTAGTCTCAGAGTGATCACCACCTGTGTGGAAGACCAGCATTGGATAATAATCCGAGGAACGTACCAAGCTAGGAAGTTTCCTACTGATGTCCTTAACCCAGGCTCCAGGGATACAGTAGACTTCCCTGGGAGGAGGGTCTGCCCAGCATATTGGACCCGCTGTTCCCACCAGAAGGGAGTCACCTACAACTATAATCCTCCTCTTTTTTCTTGTGTGTGTGGTCATGTTACAAGCAGCAGGCCTTTCTGGTAGTAGATAAAACTCTGGTGAAGTTTGCCCATCAATTGAATCCTCATTTGGCTGGTCTTTCTCAACTAGAGCCTCATATCTATTGTCCTTAATAGAAATTCAGTTCAAAAATATTGTAGTGTTCCTCAGAAATCTTAAGCATCAGAGGTTAAGTATTGACTATGGATAGTCCTGCTCCCAGAGAAATAAAAGGCAGGTTTTCCACTCCTTTCAAAAGAAGCCTTCACTGAATAATGTTTTAAAGAACTGTTTGAGGGAAAATTGTATTGGATTAATAACAAAATCGTGCAGGCCTGTAGTTTACCAGAAACTTTTAAATTATTGGTGTTTTGAAGTGTATTGTGCCATGTATTATGTTCCAGCAACCTCCAAACTTTTCTGTTTGGAGATTCTGAATACACTGTCTAACCAAGCAAGACTGATCTTCTCATCCTCCCACCGTTGTATACATATAATGGTCCCGCTGGTGAAATTGTACTCTCCCTTTTCTACACATTTTATCCCAAACTGGTACTTTGGAATTAAAATAAGAGTGAGAAAGTACAGGATGATGACTAGGAAAAGAAAGTCACAGAAAACTGTTCTGGACGTCAGTTTCCTCTAGGGAACAACTCTCACCAAGTCTCTGAGAGACTGGTGCTTCTGCCATATCCTGGGTACTTTCTGTGCAAACTGTGCCTTTGCACTTGGTCTCCCTAACATTGCCTCTTAGGCAGTAAAGATTAGTGACAGCTTTTTCTCAGCTGTTAGATTTCACCTCTGTCATTTCTAGAAAACATGTGCTTGCAACCAAGCATGTTCAAGCCATAGAAGACTGGCTACTTGAAGGAACATGGAACAAGGGAATGATGACATTTTTCATCTTCACAAATGCAAGTGGCAGCCAGAGCACCTGTGGGAGCACCGTGGGAGCAGATGGTCCACTGTGATGTCAGAGAGAGATAGACAGTGATGTCAACAAGCAATGAACTTTGACCTCACGTCCCTCACTCCTTATATTCCAGTGCCAGCAGACCCTGGGCCAGTCTGGCTCAAGCCTGGACTCCTGATGCATATGCCTGGGAGGTGTGGAGGGTCAAGACCTTGAAGGTCAAGACCTTGAGGGCAGCTCTCAGTGCCCATCCCAGAATCATCACCTGTCTTTGTTTCCCTGGCCTTGACTGGTTCAGGCAGCTGTGGGACGTGCGTGCACGAGCAGAGGTAAGTTGAGCAGGAAACTGTCCCCCTGGGGCAGTCCTGGGGAAGGTGATAGGGTCAGAGATCTAGGAGGGGTGTGGGCATTTTGTCCTCCCCTCCCCAGGACAGAGAGTGACTGTGGCCTCTTTCCATTTCGCAGTGTGTGACACCAGCAAGGGGGAGCAGCTCCTTATCCTTGTCACTCCTCAGTCTGCTACAAGAAGGAAATATGGCCACACAGACAGCGCGGAGCTGCCCCATCTGCTCTGACACTCAAGATGGTGTCGCTTATGTGACCTACTGTCTCCACCGGTTCTGCCTGGGCTGCATTGTGCGGTGGGCATCCAGGAAAGCGTGGTGCCCCCTTTGCAGGCAGACTATGAACACCATCGTGTACTCCCTGTGGTCAGACGAAGATTATTTGGAGATGGCTGTTCCAGACCACTCAGCTCTATCAGCTGCTAATTACCAGGACGAGCAGGCAGATGCAGAACTGGAGCCCAGTGTTTATGTGGCTGGCTTCCCATCAGAGTTCCGGACAAGTCTTTTCCAGAACTCCTTGGAGTTGCTCGAGGTCGTGCGGACCTGGCTGAATGAAGTGCTGGATGGCGTCCACTGGTGGGACGTGGCTTTGCTGCAGGGCACCATCATACTAAATCTGTGCCGCCATGGGCTGGATGAAGAGGCCTTAGTCCAACAGCTGCAGCCCTTTCTGCAAGATCAGACAGCAACCTTTGTGCACCAGCTCATCGACAGGTGCAGAGAGGAGGTCCCTCAGAGGGTGGAGCTCCCAGATGCCTACCTTGCTGAGGAGCAAGAACAGAGACCCATGGACATCCTTGGCCCCACCACCTCTGGCAGGGAGACTCCTTCTCCCAACTCCACAGTGCAAGAGAACCCCCACGAGGAGCTGGAGCAGACACCGGCAGATCCTTCCACTGCTGTCCAGGGCAGGGACTGCTCGCTGAGGCGGGCCTTGTCCCTTCTAGAAAGGAGGGACAGTGGGTCTGAGAGCTCTTCAGCCCACAGGAGGCCACAAAGACAGCAAGACTAGAGTGCCCCAAAAGCGGGTGAAAACAGCACGAGCCAGCAGCTGGAGCACACGTTGAACATCAAGGGGCTCTGGAGATACTTCCCAGCAACTTAATCATGAAATAAGAAAATAAAACTATGAAGACTGCAGGAAAAGTCTTAGCATCTCATTGCAAGCACTACAGCTTGTAGTATGTGCCATGCCAATGGAAGTGAATGCCACAAGATTCTATCTAAATCTCCAGGCTTCCTCCCCAAGAATGAAGGCAAATCATATTCACAGAAATTAACAAACCCAAAGAGATTCATTCCGGGTTCCTATTACCTTATCACTTTCAAACAGTTCTATTTTCCTCTTCAGCTAGAGCAGGTTGCTCAGAACCCCATCCAACCTAACCTGGATTAGTTCCAGGAATGGGACATCTACCACCTTTCTGGACAACCTGGGCCAGTGCTTCACCACCCTCACTGTAAAAAATTTCTTCCTTACGTCACCACTGAACCTACCCTCTTCTAGTTTAAAACCAGGCTGTAATCCTTCTTCATACTGCTGCTCTCAATCCATTCACCCCCTACTCTGTACTGGTATTGGGGATTGCCCTGACCCAGGTGCAGGACCTTGCTTGGGCATTGTTGAACTTAGCTTTGCACAGGCTCAGTCCTCAAGCCTGGCCAGGTCCCTCATGCCAATCAGTTGTACCACTCAGTTTCATGTCAGATGCAAACGCGCTGAGGGTGCACTCAATCCCACTGTCTGTCACTGAAGAAGATATTAAATAGTATTGGTCCCAGTATGGACCCTTGAGGGACACCACTTAGTACTGGTTTCTTAGTACTTGGACACTAAGCCATTAACTGTAACCTTTAGACATGGCCAGTTAGCCAATTCCTTGTCCATCTAATGAATCCACCCATCAAATTCATTTCTCTTCCATTTAGAGGAAAGAATGTTGTGGGGGACTGTATCAAAGGCCCTACCAAAGTCCAAGGCAGTACCAAGAAATCATAGTCCTATGTCTTATCATTAAGACCCACCCCAATAACACATAACAGAGAGATACAGAGAACTGCTAGTGACTTGACTATTAATGAGAATCTCATTACATATTATCCTTACAACTTCCCAAATAGTATTTGTGTGCATCTTCCTAACGCTCCTTAAGGTATTATAAGCTCTCAGAGGGCCTGAGAGCAATCTCTTCCTTCATATCCTCTCCTGGAGTCTTTGCTGCCTGTGTTCAAACTGTCTCTAATATGTCACGGCTGTATAACCTGGGATCAGGCTGCTATGAAAAGAGCTGTGCTGCCAGAAATCCCTCTGGGACACTGCACCTAGGGCCACCATCCTGGGCAGGAGCTTCATTTCATCTCAGACCTTTGTGTTTAGTCCTTGCTGGAGCTGTGATATAGGCATGCCAGTGCCCAGTCTTCTGCCTCGCATTCTCACATTGCTCACAGGACTTTCCAACTTTATCTTGGATTGGCCCCATGGCCGCAAACCAGTCTGTATGGATATGGTGTGTCCTTGGCAGTTAGCATACTGTCTGGCCTTGCTGTCTCCTGGCGTGCTCATCATGCCATCTGCTACTACCTTAGAGGGAAGAATTAAGGAATTTCTCAAGACATGGATTCAATCCCTGCCCTGCTGGTCACTTCAGTGGAAACAATGGACACTTCATAAAACTTTTCTTTTTAAAAAGCATTTATAATTTTGCTGGCACTTGGACTCAAATCCTCAGAGATCAGCAGATGCTTAACTCCCAGTGTTTTCAGTTTGGTTACACCTTTAGCAAAGCCTGACCTGTGTGAACTGCCCAAGCTCAGGCATTCAGCCTGCTTCAGAGTGAGAACTTGAAACTGAATCTCCCAAGTCCTAACCCCCCGATATAGCCACCAGAGTTCCCTGCCTTTAAAATGAAACATTATCTTAATGTGAGTCTCAAAATGTTCAGTAAAATTACTTTTTTAAAAACAATGATGTGAGATGAATCACAACTTCCTAGTTACAAATTATGACCCTTGATTTTCTGATTAGCTAGATGTCTCCTCACTTTTTTCATAAGCTGCTTTGGAAGCAACATCCTTCAAATGCAGAATCACAGAGCCAAAGGGGAAAGGGGAAGATGGGAATCTGCCAACTAAAAAAAATAAAATAATAATGCCTTATCTGTTATATACTGAAGTCGTTAACTATTTTACAGCTATAAAAAGTAAGTCAAAACGTCCCAGTGTGCTCCTAGCAGGGTCGTGATTTGTTGGTGCCTGAGAGGCCAGCATAGTGCAGTTTGACAGGTGTTTAGGTCAGGATGAAATATGCCATCTGTGCTCCCACTCAAGAGCTGGTACCAGTGCTGAATGATTTACTGAATGAAGATCTATTTGGAAGGTTTTGGTTTGACAGATAAATAGCCCATCCAAGATTTTTCAGCGCTAGGGCATCCGAGAGATGGCCCCGTTTATGGCACTTTGTGCAACCTACAGGCATTTTAATCAGCTTTACTGGCATTTTAACAAACTGAGTTTGCCTTCGGTATCTCAGATACTGAGATCTGTGCACATCTTCAAGCAGAATCCAAGAAGAGGACAGAAACAAACAAACAAACAAACAAACAAACAGACTACTGCAAATTTCCCACTGAGATGTAGTTATGCACAATGAAATTATCACAAAGTAAAAGGCAGAAAAAAGGTAATGAGGTCACAGAAAGATCAACAAATGAATTAAAATTTTATATATGCAGTACAGATTAAGATTTCAACATTTGGTCCTGGTGCACCTATGTTCACAATGTCTCTTCCCATCAGACTGGATGATCAGACTTCCAGTTATGTCCCTGACACCTGTCTCTTATATGTGACACTTTGAATGAAGTTCAAACATAAAGCTTCATTCAGATTAGAAACTACACAATTTACCACTTAGCTGAAACTGACAACGAAATAGTTGAAAGTGCATATAGAGTATCTTACTAAAGTACAACATGCACGTGAAATGGAGCACTCTCTATTCTTACAGGAACTGGCCTGATACTAAGAAAAAGATGATATTTTGAATGACACAGCGTCATTTGCCATCATGTAGGGGCATTGATCTCTTGCTGAAAGAGGATATTATCAGCTATGAAAGATAACCTTGCTTTGATTTATTATTATTTTTTTAATTAAGAATTTCAAAGTAAAGATGAGGCTTATGCTTACTTCCTAAGCTTTCTGTGAAGAACAACTCACAGAAGGCTTTTCATCTCTCCTTCCATTTGCAATTAGTGGGAGATGGCCTGTAACTAAACTCAAATGTCTAGTCCTAGGAAAAATCACATTGATTCCAGAGTATTAAATAGCTCAGTTATGCTAGCAGAGTTAGGATAAAAGGGAGGAAAAAAATCTTAGTTGTGATTTTTATTTTTATTTAGAGACTCCTGGACTACATATCAGCATATCCCCCGTTCAGTGCCATACGAACACTTGATGGGTACTCTGTGTCCTCTGTGATCTCCTTCAGGCCATTCATAAAGTTCAGTACCAGTTTGGGCTGGGATAGAGTTACTTTACTTCACAGTACCTTGTATGCTTTAGTAGCTTATGTATGGAGCTATGTTTTGGATCTGTGACTAAAACAGTGTTGATAAGAAAGATATCAATGAACATGCTTGCACAGCTATGGTGGGTTGACCTTGGCTGGACACCAGAAGCCACTCTATCATTCCCCAGCTCGGCAGGACACCAGAGGAAAAAATGAGATATAAAAACCCCCAACCTTGTGGATCAAGAAAATAAAGGCATTTTAATAAAGCAAAATGTCTGGCCAACTCCTGAGAAGGAGGGCTTTAGTACATGTAGCAGTTGCTCCAGAAGACAAAGGTTTTGATAACAAAATCCTGCTTTCTCTTAGCTTCCATTGCTGAGCAGACATCATATGGTATGGAATATCCCTTTGGTCAGTTAAGGTCAGCAGTCCTTGGCTATGTCCCGTCCAAGATCTTGCCCATCTCCAGCCTACTGACGGCTGACTGAAGAGCTGTCCCATATCATATGACATCATGCTCAGCAATAAAAGCTGGAAGGAAGAACAAGGAAAGGGGGACATTCAGAGCAATGGCATTTATCTTCCCAAGTAACTGTTACACATGATGGCTGAATGGAGATGGCTGGAGATCCCGGAGATTGTTGAACACTTGATGGATGATGAGAAGTGGCAAATGAATTCCTTATTTTGCTTCACCTGCATGTGCAGCTTTTGCTTTACCTATTAAACTGCCCGTGTCTCAGTTCACAAGTTTTCTCAGTCACCCCCCAATTCTCACTCCCATCCCACTGCAGAGAGTCAACAACTGGCTGCATTGGGCTGAGGGTTAAACCATGGGAAGGGTTAAACCATATCAGATGTTAAAAAAGGGATGTCGCAGACAGACCCCAACAATGACATACTTGCTATCAGGACAATATCACCCATTGACCACAGCTCTCTGAGTCTTTTCATCCAACCATTCTTTTTTATCTCACTGTCTGCCCATCCAGACCATCACAGCCCAACTGTGAGACCATCACAGCCCAACACAGCCCAGTCTGTGAGAACTGTGACAGTGTCAAGAGCCTCACTATAGCCCAGGTACATGACACCCAATGCTCTCCCCTATCCACACCCTAGTTATTTCCTCCCAGAAGGCCATCAGATTGGTCAGGTGTGACTTACCTGAGGTAAACACATGCTGACAGCTTCCAAACACTTTCTCCTCCATATGCCCAGAAACATGTTCCACAGCTTTTGCAGGGACCAAGCAAGGCTTACCAGTGCAGTTTCCTTACTGCCTTTTTGGAAGATGGATGCAACATTTGATTTTCTTTTGTCACTGGGGTACTCCCTAGATCTCCATGAACCTCCAAGAGGTTATAGATGTCTCACCTTTCAAGGACATCCAGCTCTCAGAACTCTCAGGTGCAGTCAGTCTTGTCCCATTGGCCATAGTGAGGCTGTCACCTTGATGCTCACTTAGTGCTGGTTATTTCTCTCCTTGACCTGTCTCTCCAAGCACAGAGGCCTATTTTGGGAGAACTGAGCCAAAGGCAGCATTTAGTACCTCTGCCTTCTGTGCCTGCTGCCATGCCAAATCAATTAACATCTTAATCACAGCATCAATAACTTTGCTACAGAATAAACTGGACCCCAGCACGTTTATTTCTCTGTCAGAAACAGAGTTTAATAATAATTAAAATGTTTCTTCATAAAGGAAACTTTGATTTTAGATGGAAGTATATTAGTGGCTTTATTAGAAGTAGATACACTGTAAAAGTATGAACTACCCACTAAGCCACTAAATGGATAAGATAGAGATCTGAATAAATTCTGAAGAATTTTCGTCTTCAGTACACTATATTTTGCAATATCTACGAATATAGTCCTTAACTATTGTCCTTGTATATTCGTCATACGCTTGCTGAGCTGCAATTGCTCCATTGTGGAGCAAACCCACCCAAGCCTGGCAGGAACTACTGAATCTGTGTGCACCAAAAGCACTGCTTCAGGTACCACTGAGATCATTTTATTAACTTGTCACTTCAGAACATAGCTTACATCTAGTCTGGCTGAGTGAACTGAGATTATTTCTGAACTGACTTCAGTGATCTTCCTTGTATACTGACAGCTGGGTTGTTGCATACGAAGATGAGCAATCAGCCAATTCTGAAGAAAATGAAAGCCATATTTAAACAGCACATCTGGAGAACATGTCTCTGATGTGCTGAATTTGGAAGCTTCAACAAGTCTGGAGAATTCTGGCCTTTCTGTTCAGATCTTGATTGAATAGTGAGCAGATAAAATCAGGGGGTCTCAAAGAGAACGTATCAATTAGATTCCTTTTCTACTACCAAATACAGTATTCATCAATTTTTAGTTGCATTTCCTGACTTTTTCCTGTAAAAGTTCAGGCATACTGACTGTTTACAATTTTTCATTGTTTTTCCTAATTCACGGATCCAGAGCAAGCTTCAGCTTTTACCTCAAGTAAGGCAATACTAATGTCATTCTTTTCTTAGTTAATGATATACTGGGACAGTTAGTTTACTGCATATATAACTTTTGTTATAGATTCAATTTTAAAATACACTCTTTTTTTTTTTCCTTTGAAATAGTACATAAGTAGTTTTTCCACTCTCATTTAATTTCTTCCTCTGTAACATTTAAAGCCTTCTAAGTTGCAACATCCCTTTTATGAACTGAAAACACTTTTACATGGAAAATCAGCCTTCATATACATAGGACTTTAGAGACCTCTTTGACTTTTTTGAACATCAATTTTTCAATATTGTAAAACACTTTCACAATTACTGTCTAGAAGTACTTTTAGTCTTATCCTGGCATGACAAATTCACAGTAATTGAATTTGTTGCAACTGACAGTTAGCATGATGCCACATTTGCCACGATGTGTCAGCACTATCTTATCTACCCAAAAGAGCTTCTGATCTTCAGATTACCATAGTTGCTCCTTACTATTGATACAGCTGCTTTCTGTGAACAATCTACCATGTATAATCCCATAAATGTTTATATATATTTATTCCATCCTTCCTTTGTTAAGGGCACAAAACTGCTTGTTCAAAATATATATAAGGGTATATAATAAACTTGTCTCGATGTGATCACTTAGTGTTCATAGAATCACAGCACCATGGAATGGCACCATGGAATGGTTGGAAGGGATCTTAAAGAATGATGATCTCTTTAGGGATTTTGAAACAGCAAAGAAACAGGTTGCCTTTATCATTTGACACTTATTCTGTAAATTGGCATGTTCTTGCCCCTCCCCAGATGCCTTCCTGCCCCCAGGTCCTTGTCTATTATGTTTATTAGGATCTCTTCAGTTTCTGACAGCACTGGCAAGAAAAGATACATTGCCACTCTTCTAGGAGATCTTCCAAAATGTATCAAGTATATTGTGTTGATGCAAAGCTAAGCTGGGACGTCTTCAGTGATTGTGAAACTGAGACTATGGAGGAATTTCAGCTGCATATTAGTCAGAAATCTTTCAGAAATTCAGAATACTAACTTCAAAACTACAGACCACTGAAAATCACCAGACTAGGAGAAATGGCAGAAAGCAACCTTCTCTCCCCCTCCACCCCACTAAGATATGTGCAATGAAAGGAATTTGTGTAAGATTTAGTGTTCCATAAATATAAGCAACACCAGATATCTGTGTTTTGGTTCCTTCTACAGTGAAGATGGAGCAAGTCCAAAGCTCCAACAAGCTGAGGCAGGTTCAGTTCCCATGGGGTCTGTAGTTTCCACCCCACATCCTTGCCTTACCATCCTTGGGATGGCAGAGATGATCAAATTTAAGGGAGGGAACAAAGCTCTCCCTGGCCAGATGAAAAACACTCAGGATGATAGTCAAGTCATCTCCACTGTAATGGGATTCTCCTGAATGATACAGAAGGGAACAGTTTAGACTTTTCCTCTCGATATCATGGAAACTACTTACAATTTATCCTTTATCTTCAGTATGTAAGCACACAATTCTGCCATGTGTTCTCTGCAACATTACCTCTCCGTACTAGCACAGGCCCCAGGGTAAAATATCTAGTACCTTTCAATGACCAACTCCTTGTAACACAGGTTGGACTCAATGATCTTAAAGGTCTTTTCCAACCTAAATGATTTTACAATTCTATTCTATGTATGTTTTTCAATGAATTAATTGTATGCAGAAATGTACCTTTAAGTGTGATGCAGAAGGTTCAAGAAACAGAACAGCCTTTCCTTAAATCACACCCTTAAGTACCTTGCCATTTTTGTAGGTATTATTCTAACAACACATTTGTTAAGACATAAACATATACTAAGAAACAGCCCCAAAACTAGCACTCAGTACTAAGTACCATGGAAAACATTATGCACCATATATCTAAATACTCTAACATTAATCGTTAGAGCTAAGGATGGATAATCCTCACAAACATTCTGAAAAGCAGTAGAAATATTTTTCATTATCCCTTGGTTTGACATAATTTTTAATAGTCGCAAGAGCCTTATTAAACTGAGTGTCCTCTACTTTTCTGAGACATTGTCATTGTAAACACAGCAGGAGGGGAACTGCATTCCCCAAAAGTTAAACAGTGTGTATGGAATTAACAATAAACACGAGAGAGCAGAGAGTCTTACCATGACTCCCTTACATGTGGACAATAATGTCGCCTGTCAAATGTCAGGCCATTCTGATCTCCCTGCTCTGCTGAAAGTAAGACATTTACCAAAAAAATCTTCATCTTTCATTCTAGGCAAACATTAGATGCTTCTGTTTCTACTAGTATATTTTCCTTTGTGCATATAAAAACATTTTTCTTCTTAAAAAAAAAAAGGAAGAAAAGGAAGATTGACTCATGAGCATATGCCATTTTGGAGTACTCCAGGCTGATGTAAACTCCAACAGCCCCCTGCACTGAGATCTCCTGAAAAAAACAAAAACGCAGGGAGGAATTACAGAGTCCTTGGCAGGCAGCAGAGTAGCATCATTAATGCCTTAAGCCTTCCTGAAGGCTCTTTGCAAAAAGCTTGGAGGCCGACCTTGACTTCCACAAGCATCACCTCACCACTGCCTGCCAACACTGTGGCAGGTCAGTTCCAAAGGTCAGAATGACAGGGAGGGTTTGTAGAAGGGCTTCCTATATAATTTTGGTGTTTGTCTTCTTTTCATTTCACTGAGCATCCCTCAGTCCTCCTACAAGATTAAGAAGGAGCCTCAGCTTTATTCCCTGTTCCATATTCTGGGGGGTTTTTTATGCTATGGACATAATTCCTCTGCACATTCAATAATACAAAATTTTCCCATTGTTTCAAGTTTTATTCATAAAAAAACCAAACTTTTGCATCTGCAATAAAGTGCTTTGTACTTGAATCTTTATTTAAGACAGGATGACCTTAATATATAGATTTTCTCTCACTTTTATTTATGGTAGTGCTATGAGAGTTAATACTTGTTCAAGCTTTAAGCACTATTTTTATGTAATAAAAACAAGGGTATAAATAAAAATAAAACTAGCTGTCATCTCTCACCTTAAAAGTAAAGAGAGTCAATACCAAGCTTGTATAACCATATTTCCTGAAACACTGGAATTCCTGAAGCATTAAAATTCCTGAAGCATTAAGCAGAGAAATAAAGATAATGTATCTAGATATATAACAGTAACTCAGCAATCTCAGTATCATTCTATATATATTCCCCTATTATAACCTGCTATCTTCTTTGCTTCTTTGACCACCATGCCACATTGAGCAGATGTTCTTATTGAGCCTTCCCTAGCGAGGCACAGGTCTTTCTCTGAAGTGATTACAGATAATTTATAATCCATCAAGGTGTATGAAAAAATCAGATGGTTCTTCCCAGTGACATGAGAGCTTCCAGAAGCAATGCCTTTGGAATTCATCTGAGAACAGAACTGAGATTATCTGATATTTCAGTACCACGTTGCCATTTGCCCTCACTACAGCAGCAGGCTTACACTCTGCTGGGCTAATTACACAGACTTACATTTTGCTTTTTTAATTTCTCAAGGTCAGTCATTCTCCCATAGGATCTATTCAATCTCTTACTAAACTGATGTCACTTCAGTACCTATCTACAGAATAAAACTGAGACATTAAAAGTGATGTCAGCCCTGTAACTAAATTTCAAGCTATTTTGAAGAAAGAAACCAAAGTATTTAATTTCTGGTAAATCCTACCTACACTGAAGTCCAGTTGTCAGGAATAATATTGGAAAATATACCATAAGCCTTCTTGGCTGATAGATTTTAGCATAACTTGTGTGGTGGGGAAAGAGTTTGAGTTTGGTGCTCAATGAAAATTGAACTAGCATATAGCATTCAGTTAAAAATTAATGGCCTCAATTTACAGAGTTTTCACTTCCCATATCCATTCAGCATTTCAATGGCTGATGCTTTCACCTAAAGTGTAGGTTAAAATAATACAGCTTCCTCACAGAATCACAGAATGGTTTGGGCTGGAAGGGACCCTTCAAGATCATCTAGTCCAGCCCCCTTGAAGGGAACAGGGACATCTGCAACCACAGCAGGTTGTCCAGAGCCCCGACCAACCTTACCTGTAATAGTTCCAGGGATGGTGCAGTGATCACCTTGCTGGGCAACCTGGGCCAGGGTCTCACAGCCCTCAGGGTAAAAATGCCTTCCGTCCCTCTAGTCTAAATCTCCCTCTTTTTGTTTAAAAGCATCACCCCTTGTCTTATCACAACAGGCCCTGCTAAGAAGTCTGTCCCCATCTTTCTGACAGGCCCCTTTAAGTACTGAAAGGCCACAGTAAGGTCTCTCTAGACCA
>JANHFX010007168.1:0-92697 GCA_027560015.1 Chloroceryle amazona | reverse complement strand
GGGGGGGGGAGTTCTTTATTACTATTGTGAATGTTTCTATTATTGCCAACCCATAAAAGTAGTTTTAATTATTAGAAATTACTGAATTCCTCAGTTCTGTGCTCTTTTTTATTTGTTATTTATTAATTGGAACTGTTCTGCCTTGAAGCTTTTAGGTGTCTAAAAATGAGTTGAATTCTTGTCTTAAACTAAGTTAAATTCAAAAGTTATATTTAACTGGGTTTGCTAGGCTTTTTACTGTGCTCAGGAAAGTACTTGGGAAAGGAAAATATCATATATGAATTATCCAAACCCAGCAGATGTGCATGCCGTTTGCAAGTTGACCCCATCTACTAAGAAAAGTGGTAACATGCAGTTCTTTACAACAAGATATTTTCAGCTATTAGAGGTGCTTTCCCCATCATTGTAGGACTGCTATCCTGTGGGCTCATTCTCTTATGGAAGAGTTCTTGACTGAGGACTCTCTTTTCCAGATACAGCACAATCAGTTTTTCCTCTGAACTCTTCTGTATCTTCAACAAACTACTTGTCTTGCACAACTTCAAAGGTTCAGAGCAAGGGTAACATATTAGTCTTGTTACAAAATAACCCACAGTGTTTCCGTTTTAAGGATACCTGGGTTTTGCAGCTCACGCCATGCTTCAAGAAGACTCAATATTTTGTAAAGCTATTAATTTTACTGAAGCCTTCAGGTATTAGAAAGGGATACTTTTCTGCAAGTGTTAAAAGCCTAATGAAACTAAAGCTGCAGTGCCTTTTATGCAGCTACCTCAGAGGCAATAAAAGAGGATCTTTAGTTATGTTTGCAGGAGTTAGTTTTGATTGAAATGGATGTTTAGCAAACGTATTACCTATAAGCCACTTATCTCCTCAGATCTGGTATGAAATAGGAACATAACGTTGCTCAGCTCATGGAGTCCTAATTGCATTCCCGAGATTCAAAAGACCAAAATCAAAACCACATTACTGTCTATAACTGGTATTTTCATAAGCAGTCAGTTGATGTGTTTATAATCTGTAGTATTTTCATCAAATCAGAAGAGTTATTGAAAAATACTTGGTAGGGAGGTTTTTCAACTTTTACTAACTCTGCTTTAGTCAGAAGTTGCACCTTATAGAAAAAAACAAAACAAAACAGAAGAGTCCAAACCACAGTCAATATTTCCATCTTGTGTAGGCTTTCTGTTCTTTAACAAGAGAAGCACTTACACTGTGACTTTGGAATAATTTAGTTAAAAAGGGTACCTACCAGAAAATGTAAATTCATTGAAATTCCAGTCCCATTATTTCCAGGGATCATTGAAATTTGATTTGCTTCTATTATATAACATCTCTGTTTCCCAGTAGCTGCTTTATTTTAAATTGTATCTCTAGTAATGGCAGATCCATAACTCTCTACATGTGTTTGGCACAAACAAATCCTCTTTCTGGCAAGATTGTCTTGCTCCTCCCTCCCTCCCTTCCTCCCTTCTAATATGTTATCTAGAGAGGCTGGAGATTCTCAACCCTTGGAAATCTTCAAAACCCAGCTGGACACAATCCTGAGCAACCTGTGCTGGGTGACCCTGCTCTGAGCAGGGAGGTGGACTAGATCATTTCCACAGGTCCCTTCCAGTCTCAACAGCTCTGCAATTCTGGGATTCTGTGATTCAGATGAAACTTCCATTATGTCAAGAATGTTTTGACATGAGCTTTAGAATTATAGTTTTCAAAATACTTTGAGTTACACTGTTACCATTGAAAAGTTAAATGGTATTGAACTGAGCATGAAATACATTAAAAACAGTATTTGTAAATTAATACTCTGTGGCAAGTTGGATATTGTCCGAAAGAATAACATGTGATGCTTATGGAAATATTTAGCAAAGAGTGTATTTTTTTAAATTTTATCTCTATAAAGAAATATTTTTCTTTATTCTGAGGCCAAGAGAGCAAAATGATTGACTGTAGAGAACATTTGCGGTTCTTTATAGTCATTCTCATTCTTCATTCCCATTTTTTCAGGCGTCCTGGATATCAGTTGTGAGCTAAGGGAGTTCGAGGAATCTCCTTCAAAAAGACCAGCATTAACAGTAGTAGATAAAAGTATTTTTTAAATAAACTCCCAAATATGCAGTAAAAATGTGCACATAAACAACAATGAAATAAAGATCTGTCTCAGAAAATGCGTGTTATGTAATTGTGCAGTGAGTGAAATTATGCAATGAGTAGTTATATGCATACTATAGAAAAACATGGAAGAACAGATATAAAGACAAATTGAAATTTGATTTAAAGAATGCTAAGAAGAAAATACATTACATTAGAAAATCTTTCCTAACTTAACGTTCGTTCACAGAAGTTTCAGTCTGCATTTGCATATGGAATGCTCTTTTGCTGCCAGATGCTTCTTTTATTATCTTAAACACTAACAAAATTATCTAGATAAGATAGTGAGATAGTAGGATGCCATTTTATCTTAATCTAAATAAGGTTAAAATTATTTCTATTGGGTACTCTGCAGTGAAGCTGTTTTTCATGAAAAACGCTGACTCCTCTCACTTATTTCTAATGTTTTGAAGTTATCTATTTTTTTTGGTTAGCCTAACTAAAACTAAGTTGAAATAAGCTCCTTGCACATTACTTTGCTACAGTAAAATTCTGTTCTTACCTCGTTCAATGTCTAATGATTGGCATAAACTAATCTACATATTACATTACCACGAGTGATATATGTAGGCCTATTTACAGACTTATCATTGAGTGATAGATCTACAAACTTCTGCATGTTTTCATAGATGTAAGGAATGTTCTGGAACTCAGTTGTAGGACAAAGACTTAAAATGATCAAGGTTTCCAGAAAACATTGCACAGTTCCTTTCTGCTGTATAGAAGAACATTCTTTACTGTAGCACATGTTTAAGTAGCTAGGACAGCATTAAGACTGTAAATAGAAAATTCTAGGTTTGTAATTATTGGGAAGGAAGGAGCAGACAGCTCTTTAGATTTTGGTGATAAAATTTTTCCAACCATCCAAGACCAATCCTTCTATGTTTTTAGGCATGTGGAGTATTCACTTGGTTTTAATAGTACGGATGGTTCTATCCCATTTTTAGAGGGCCTGGGTTAAGATACAATTGGATTCACAGGTATAGGATTGGTATGATGTGCTGTCATGTGTAGTCACACCCTTTGTATGAGGCAAATAAGCACCTATATTGTGCTACTTACAGCAGATTAAAGGAAATGGCAATAGTTTTATTAAGCAAGTTACCTTTATCACCTTGCTCTGACATGGATCTCTGTGTGAATGACTTTCACCTTCTTTTATGTAGATGGGAAAAAACAAGCATAAATGTTGTTATGTCAACAGACAAATGAAAGTCTTTATGCTAAGCCCTCAGGTTTAGTTCCTTGCAGTTGGTAACTAAATGCATGGTTTGTGGGTTGTTTTTTTTTCTCACTGCATTTGGTAAAGAAATATCAGTAATCTCTTTTAAAAAATCCATGATAATGTCATCCTAAACTTTTTTATCAGAAAAAAATCCATCATTTTCTGCATGACTGATACAATACTACCACAGGCCAGGAACTTCTCAATGGTTATATATAGATCCACAATGAGTAGTAACATACTGATGTTAAGGACCTATTTTGAAATCCTGCATTTTGATCAGAGACATAATTTAGGAATATAATTTAGAATTATATTTGTATATTGTCCATAAAAATACCATAGATTGATTCAACAGAATCCAATCTCACAAAAATCTCTTTTACAATGAAAGTGCCACGGGACCCATTTTATCACTGGGAATTGTTCTGTGGTTTCTGAAGTTAGACACTATGTGGAAGAAGTGCTCTTCCTAGTACTTGGCTGTGTTAATACAATTCACTGATACTATGTTTCAGAATTGTCAAGAAATCTGAACTTGTCTTGAGGATTCCGAGAGTTGGGAGCCAGCTAAACTTTGCTCCTTTCATTTCTCTTTCATCCCAGTCTGGTCATAGAGAGCCTTTATTGACTTTGCTGTATTCTCTCTGATGAGAACTACTCCTATCTTCTGCATATGCCTGGTAGGCACTGAATGCCTGCAACAGTGTTCATCAGGCATCTTCCTTCTACTTGTCCTTGATGCTCTACTGCAGTTTCTCACACAGTTGGTAGTTTGCCCGTTTCTTCATACACTAAATGGATGGATTTTGCTAGTTTAACCTTAATCCCAGTCACAGTACTGGGGTTTGCTGTGGTGGAGAAAGGCAGACAAGCAAAGTGGGAGAATGTCAAGCCTCTGGTTGGCAAGGCCCCTGATTTGCTGTCTACAGTATCCTCCTTGGCTGCTGGCTCCCCAGCTCTGAGGAAGCAGCTGTCCCTTGGTGCTCCCTGACAGAAGAAGGGCATGCTGGAAAGAAAACAGGGACTGATTTTATGTGTCTAAGTTCAAGCATCCTAAGCAAAAGATCCAACTCAGTTCTGCTATCTTTGGACAGAAATATTTATTTCTCTGGTGATAGAAGTCTTAATTTGCTTTATAAGATACTTGAAACTGGGCTGATTTCTATGTCAAGCCACTGTGTCCTCTCAAACAAAGGGGAATTATGGCAAGATAAATTAACAATGCTGTTAAAATATACAGGCATAGTCATTCTCCATGTGTATTATTTAATTTTATATTTATTCTTGTCACAGTACTTTCAGAGTTTTCAGACTGTGAAATGTAAATGAACATGAGATATTTTGCCAGTCTCCCTCTCCTGTCCCATATTCCACTACAGTTCCAAGGACTTTCATTTTATAAAATTGGATTTTTGCCACTTTAAAATCCAGTGTAACAAGAACATAATAACATACAGAAGAAACTCCTACAAGTCCTTTGTATCAAGTTGTAAGACAAGACTATTCTGTTTGTATAGATAAAAAACAGAAATAAATTTGAGACCTAGGCAGTTCTTGGGCACAGTAGGGTGAATTATACTAGCTTTCTGTGATACTTCTTTTGAATATAGCCAAAGCAAACTATTGTTAGTAGTTAAATAAAATAATCTATTTTAGGCAAAAAGAACCAGTATAGCTCAGTTTTTAGATTTTTAGCTACTACTTATCCTAGTCAAACTTTCATCAACTCTTCATTGACTTAATGTGCTATTCAATTTAACTCTTCAGGAAGTAGGTTAAAGAACACAACCAACAAACGTACGCAAATATAAGTTTATGTACTCTTTGAACTAGTGAGTTCATAATTTGCATCGTACTTTCCTGTGAAGAACATCTGTGAAAACACTTTCCCCTTCTTTATGGATGTAAAACTCCTATTTTCTAATCCATAAGTAAATGGTATAACGCTAAATCTTAACTAGGTCAGATTTAAGATGGTGGGAATGTAATGTTCTCTTTTGCACAATGAAAGCTCTGTAGTTATTTAGAACAGTGGATTGTGAATACACTAAACCCCTTGCATATTGTTGTGAAACAGATGCTGAAAACATGGACATCTTTATTGAGATCAAATGTTATTTACTTCAGAGCCACTGAAACCCAAAATGTGTTGTGGGACTCTTACTGCACTGTAGGATCAGATTCTCAGCTGGCGTGCGTGAGTGTAAATCTCTGGAGAGAAATGGAAATACGTTTATTTGTATTGTGAGGCAGTAATCATAAATGATGTAATTCTTTGTGACTCATATTAATATACTATGTAGGGAATCATGCCATCATGTACATAGATCTCAAAATATATCTGCAACTGGACAGTTGCTGTAACTTTCTGCAAAAGCTGTTTCTGCTTGTTAAGAATTTTGATTAATTTTCATAATTATTTTTAGTACTTCCTGACTTTTCTATGGTTATTAGTTCCCTAGTGGCTATAATAATCCAGACCAGTAAATTTTCAGTAAATGTTGAAAAGTGGTGAAAATAGAATTTTCTTTCTGAAATAATTCTTACTTAAAGTGAGGTTCATAGGGGTGAAGATATTTTAAAAATCTACATCCAAACAATCTTTAAACTGAAATAAATTCCCCTACGTGCTGGCTCTGTGCGTGAGCCTTACTCAGACCTTGAGCGAGGGTACTATTTTTTTTAATTAGTTACAAATAATGTATATATATGAACTTCTATTGTTCACATGAAGTTTAAAAACAAAAATGAAGATATTTTGAAAATGTAGACAAAATACTTACCCAGCCACATGCAAATGAAACAAGTGGGCAAAGATGGATTGTTGTAAATGAAATAGTTTAGCTGTTTGACATATCCTCACAGTAAAATCTCTGCGTCACAGCTTCAGCAACTGCCTGTGATTGACTTATAGCATACAAGTAGCTGTCTCCTAATTTCTTTCAGTTGGTGCTTTTTAAATCTCATCTGTACTATTACTTTTGAAATAACAGCCAAGAACAATGGAAGCTTTATGACTGCAAACAATATGGGAAAGAAACGCCTTTCAAATTTAGGTTTAGAATAATGTAACAGTCTAGCAAAATACAGGATGAACTAAAAACCCGCTTCCTTTCTAGCCTTCGCTTAGAACCTGTGCTTTAGACCTTAGACTGAGCTTTATTTGGGTCGGGATCGTGTGCTGACTTTTCAATTTATGTTAAAAAGTGGAAAAGTAGGGGAAGGCATAGCAAATGCCTCTATACTATTTTCTGAAATGTTGTAATGCTTTTTGGAATTTTGCAATATACTGAGATACTCGAGGGATTTGCTTGTGAAAAACTTCTGCTGAGATTTTTTGGTGTCTGCAACCTTTTTTAGTTGAAGTTTTAAACCCAATCTATTAAAACTGATCTGCCGCTGAGAAATGTTTGTTAGCTCCACTGGCTGCACCTTTATTCCTAGATAATGTCCTCAGATTAAAGAAATATACTGACCTTTGCAGTTCTTTGAATACACATGCCTGTACATATATATCAGATACAAAACACAAGATCTTGTTTATCGTCAAAATTCATATATGCAAAAAAGTCTTTCAAGTTATGCAGAAGTAGAAAAAAAAGTCTGTATGATTTTTGCTGCTAGCATTTGGCAAGACTAAAGGGAAATGAAACAAGCAGATGTCCTATAAGCTGTCAAGACCTAATAAGTCTGGTATTAATAGACGTGTCTGGGCCAGGTACTCTCTAGAGAAAGTAACAATAATTGTTGCTTCCAGAGAGTCACATGCCTAGTCTCTGCAGTTTTCTGAAGGCTTCAAATTCTCAATTGTTGTGTTTTAAACAATTTTTAATTAATCATTACTTATTACAATGCTGTCTGTAAATTTAAGTACCCACCCCTAATGAGGTGTCACAACATGGAACAAAGTTTAAGGGTTTTTCTAGAGGTGAATAGGAACTGATAGTTTAATTCCTTCTGCCCTGGAGGGCTGGTATGACTTGGTAGAGAAGAAATGCTAGTTTGAACAAGTATATTTGGCAACAGGTATCAAAACGATGGGACTCGGGTTTTGGCTATTCCTTTGTGTGAGGTGGTAGTACACCTTGCCCTTCATTGTCACCTGCTGGTTCTCTCAACTAGCTCTATACCTGACTCAAGTACTTAGGAAGATGGATGAATAAGACCTTCAGAGACAGCCTCCTTTTCACTTAGGAAACTGGATATTAAACGATTTTAACTAATCAGTTTTTTATTTATTCTGGTAGAGCACAGAAATTTTTGGTCTCTTATTTATTTGCCTTCAAACCATTTATATGAAAACCCATAGGCCTAGGGGGGGACTTAAGTTTCTTATAGAAATTATGACCCTGCTTTATGGAAAGCATGCTTAGAACAGCTGTAAACACAAGTAAACAGAGGGAGTGAAATAGAGCATTAAAGGTCTAATATTTATCCTAGCTGAGGTTAGCACCATTTGTCTTGCACATCAGTCATCACATCAGTCAGTCACCATCTTAGGAAGGATCTTCAAAGAAAGCAACTCTCCCGTGTGCTTTCTTATTCTGTAATTTGCTTATGCATATTTATGTTTATAATATTTTCTTTACTTCACATGATTACATACCCTATCATGACCTACACTATTCTACAGGCTAGACACTGTATTCTAAGATGTGTACTGAACTGTGTATCACTTTACCCTGTTTGCTGAGGTATTGCTGCAAAAGGTACCATTGTAATATATTATTGTTTCTCATTCCTCCTAGAGTTTCAGAAAACTAAACTCTTAACATTAACTTTGAGTAACAAAGAGCTGAGATAGGTCCAACATTCTAATGAAAGCCACTGTTCTGTGTGGAAGACAACACATATGATATACGTACATTTATCTGAAGGGTTAGAGGTCCCTTGCTCTTTGTTCATGAGCACATCATAAACCATACTTAGAGAAATACTCATGGGCTATGTTTCCTCTGGAAAGCATTCAAAAAACTGAATTTTCAGTTTCACCATTCATTAAACAGCTACATTTTCAGATATATGTGATACCTATTTCTCTCCTCGGTGTACTCACAAACATCCAGAGGAATTAAAACTATTAATATTTTTAAAAAATACTCCTTTGTATATAGTATCACTGTGGATTTATAAGAAATTTTCAGTGGCAGTGCTGTGGCTTTTTTAAATAATTAAAAGATTTTAGGGCTTTTTGCTTTTAAAATGGTCAAGTCAAATGTTTTCAACCACTTAATAGAAACAAGCTGGTACTATTAAAATAAGACTCAATATGGCTGGCAATAGAAAAAAACGTCTTTGTACAGAGACTGGAACATTTCTGCAAGTTTGTGGTATTTTTGGGGTGTTTCAGTAGGAGGAACTGGTATACAGAATATGTTCTCTGATTGTTTTGAAGTAAAATAGCTCTTCTAGTTCAAAGTAGGCCACAAAAAGGCATCTTCTGAACTTAGTTGTCCAAATTCAAGATGGTGCTACCCATCCATTTGTTGCCACCAATCAGAAGATAAACATATCTTTCCCTTAAAGCTCTGTTAGAAAAAGAAGAAATACTGTGGGTATTTCTCATTCATCTCATGCCAAAACCACCTGATGCTAATAATACCCCCTTGCACTTAAGCATTAAGCTAGGGCACCTGAGTTGGTCTGAAACAAATAAAGGGATCCTTGGGCAGGTCTCCTTTCTCAAGGAAGGTTGGTGGTGATAAAGAGGTAAGGGAGGCCTCAAAGATACTCTTTCTTGCAAAATGGATGTGAATTGGCAGCTGTAACTCTAAGCATGCTGTAAGTTTTAGAAATGTTTTCTGTTATTTCTGTGTCACGAGTAGAGAGTACTCGAGATTTACTGTAAGAAGTTGTTGCTGTTAACTAGCGTGTGCTGGCAGTTGCTACAGTTTAAGCTTTGTAGAAAGGCAAAAATGTTGCAAGAAGCTGATATTTTAGTTAAATATTTCCTCCTTCCTGGTTTGCAGTTTGACTTTTCCTTTTATATTCTTTTGCTCTTACTCCCTTGCCTGAATACTGTTCTGCTTAGCCTGAAGTATAAACTGTGTGCTTTGCTGAAGAGTGTGTGAATGTGCTGACAGGTCTCACCTTGACTGTTTACATTATAATTGATTAAAATGTTCTTTCACTGTAGAAGACTCTCTTCTGAACCAAGGGAAAAGGTTTACCTTTTCCTGGTGCTATCTTTTCTTGGTATTTATATTTGTTACTGCATTATACTATTAAGTCTTTTTATGCTTTTCCTGTTTTTTTCTTAATTCCTCTAATATATATTCTGTGTAGATACTGAATTAGAATCACTGATTCACACCTAATCAACGTGCCTTATTTTCAGCAGTTAAATCTGACTGTAGAGTGGCACACTTATTTTATTTATGACTGTGGAGTATGTGACTCTTTGAGTGGCCATTTTTGTTCAAAGTGTGTTTCTTGAAAGGAATATGCTGTTTGCTCAGCCAAAGTCCATTAGTAGAAAGCTATCCAAAAAGTATGAAAAAAGACTTACCCCAAATTACCCAGATACTCTAGAAAAACAACTTCAGAAATTGCAGGTCGAAAGTTTACCTAGATGAAAATGTCTAAATTGTTTCAATGACTGCTAGGGAGCAAAGAGCTAATCTTTCACTCTTTGCATGTGTATTTTACAAAGTAAAACCTATTTTGAATCAGATTGGAAAGATTTTTCTCTTTCCACCAATCTGTGCCAGTATCCAATTATAGAACATATCCTAGTAATGGCAATAAATATGAGTTATAAGACGAGAGTGAGGAATGGGAAGGCATGCTACAATTTGTTGTTTCCAAATAAGCCCTTTAATGAGAAGCCTGAGTAGTCTCTTTAAAGGGATATTTCAAAGATTTTCTTCATTTAAGACTTAAGAATTTGTGTATTTACAGCATCTTGGTGCGTTTGAAAAATAACTAAATGAAGCATGCTTTTTAAACTTCAACAGCTTATTCCTCTAAATAAAATGTCTGAAGCTTAGAAGGAATGAAATCCTGACCACTTTGAAGTCACTTGGAAAATTATTTTTGTCTCTTGGTGAAGCTAGAATTTCACCCCAAGTGACTCAAATATACTATTTGAAATTGCATTTTAGAGACCAATCTTTTAGTGGAAGAAGTCAGATTAAAACAGTGTAATCATGCAAAATGTCAGAGTTCAAAACAAATTGCAGCTGGCATTGTTCTTGACCTCATGAAAGAACAGATTGTTCTCTTTGGTTTGTCTACCTAGTCACAGAGGCTTGAGAGCCAATACGGAGTTTTAGAACTTTCACAGTGAAAAAGAGAAGGCCATGTAGGAGTCTGTGCTCCTGTGGCTTCACAGTAAAGAGCATATACAGAAGGGTTTTTCCTCTGAAGAGTTAAGAATGTCAGCTGCATTAACAGGAAACCGGTAAGTCCAACAGTCATGATTTCTAGAGAGTCACTGGGGCTATTTCACCAACATTACCTTGGAAGCATTAGGGTTTCTCGCTGCCTATTACAGATCTATTGCAGATTCAGGATTGGGTACCTTATGAGTATTTCTCTACACATTTCCAGGGCTGATTAGTTTCCCTCCATTTGTTTGCTATATTTTTTAATTAAGGAAATATTTGTTTGCTTTCTGATGGTGGGGATCCAAATTCAAGCTGTGGGGGACTTGACACGAGCTCTACAGACATAATGAGCTCCATGTTGGAAGGGATGCTTAGTGAAGTCCCAGCCAGCAAAGTAATTAGAGACCTGCTGTTGGTTCTAAACATTCCTCTTCCTGTGTCTGACATGGAATATACTGTGTGTACTGGTAGCATGTGTTGGGTGAATGTCACTGAATGCCATTGACATGTCATCCAGCCATGTCAATGTTACAAGCGAGATTATTTTTTCATTCCATGGAAGTACATTGTAGTACTTCTGAAAGGGCACAGGATAAAATATTGGACTGGAGTCAGATGTTAAGACAAAGGATAGTAGAGACCCCTAGAAAGAATGATAAACATAGAATATATCTTGCCAAGAAAAATTTGTATTTCCAGAACTACAAGAAAGATGTGTTTTACTATAAATCCAGTCGCCTTTCAACAAGAGGCAAACTCTAGAGCATATGCAATACTATAGTCCATGAATAAATATGACTGAAGTAAAACTGGTAGATAATAAATGATAGCTTGCAAGCTGTAGAGCAAGTTTATATGTGAATGCTTATATAGTATGGAAAATATGTAATCTCTGTGGAAGTGAATACTTTTTTTTTACTCTCCATCCCTGAGTGGTTTTATAAGATATGGGCTGTGAGCCTGGCATCTTCTACTGAAGAAACATATGTTTTCCTTTGCTTCTTGTCCTAGATTTTATAGGAATCAAGGACATGATGTCCTTAAATTGTAAATGTATGTTTTACAGTATAGTAAAACATTTTGAAAGATGAGTTAAGACATGCCTATATCATAGGAGGCAACTGACCTTTCTTCAAGTTGAGACAATGTGAAACCATCAACTAGAAACTGATCTTTCAGTGTCTAACATTATGGATGTGTATCAGTACTGGCCTGTCACTTAAGCCACCTCTGAAACTTTCCACAGCCTACTATTAAAGACCTGCATCATCACTGCTGAGATTGCTGTGCCATCATACAATGTGAGTACTAATTGCTCTAGTGAAGTACTTCTGGTTTATATATGTGCCCTTGCATTATCAGCTTTAATTTAATCCCCCAACTTCTGGAAATTCTAAAGTTGTTCTGCCTTGGTGGTCTTCTGTATGCTAGTTCTGCTGGTAGGAGTTATAATGTTATTTTCTCTTGCTTATACCACTGTCTCTTATAAACAAATATGCGAAGGTAGCTGAAAGTGTACAGAGGGATGACAGGAGAATTGAAAAAACTTGTAGGAGTGCTTGCATATGCGTAGCCAGCACATGTGATGCTTTCTCATTGAGAGATTATGTTCAGACCTTTGTTAGGAGTAGCATGCAAGTCCAGCATCTCAGAAAGTAGCCTTAGAAAGAAACTTGTCCAGAATATTATGTAATAATATTTGTTGCTTCACCTCTTCCTTGGATCCTGCTATATCCAATGGCTTTTCTGACTAACCTATAGCAGGTACTTGAACAGCGTCTCTGCCTCTCTATTGTTTTTTCTTACTCTTTGCCCATTCACCTCCAATAAAAGGCTGAATGAGGTGGCAGCTGTGATGTGCCTCCTACCTGCAATCAAAGTGTGCAGACTGTACCTGAACCTTGCTGCTTTAATTTTTTTAATAGTTGGTTCTGATAAGAATTATTTCCCACTTTAGCAGAAACTTTGACCTTTGGTCTGTTAGTTTAGTTGTCCTAAAACATGGTAAGCATACAACTGATAACCCTCTAATTCAAAGTGATCCAGCTGTTGCCTGCTTTAGCAGCAGTGTGAAAGTGTAAGGTGAATTAATCTAATCTGGATTGTGATGCTAGGCTTGTAAATGCAACTAATTAAAGCAGAGAGACTGAAAAAGCCTGTGAGCAGCAATACATATTCCCCTTCCCACCTGGTGTGCCTCTACACTGGCTCAAGCTGCTCTTGTGGAATGAGGTGCGTTAGAATTGCTTCATGTAAATAAACAGTTGGCTGGAATGTAAGGGGCAAGCTATTGCGCAAATCCTGAATAACGCAGCTCTGTATTTCTTTGCTATCCAGCTCATGGATAGCAAAGCTTTCCTTTCTCCCCTGGGAAGAGTGGTATTTACATCATGCTATTTACACCTCAGTAAGGTTATTGACAAGGGGCAATGTGTGCCCTTGGCAAAGCCTCTGCTTTGCACTAAACATAATGAACTGTTCTGCTCAGTGTGCTTAGAGTTGAGCTGGACCTGTAGGATTTTTTTCATCTCACTTCGGAGTTCTATTGCAGTTGGTTTTGGAAAATGTTATATGCAATGTATTGGAAAATAATGCTTTGTATATTTTTGGCAAATATTTCCTTTATTGTTGCTGTTAATGGGACCAACCTGAAGTACCTGGTCTGACCATGCCCTGATAGCCTATATTATACTGCATTTGAGAAAAGGAATGTTTTCTGCAGTAACCTGTTCTCCTGAGATGGTATTTATAGTGGCATAGCTAATGTCCTGACTTGTGTGATCAGGAAAAATCTGTTCACAACATTTCAGTGTAAGCAATGAACAAATAGAGGTGTCAGTGTTCACCTTGCCGAACTGGTGCACCCAAGCTAGAATAGTCATCTGTCTAAGAGCTTTCCTAGTCACTGGGGAGAGATCTCTTCATCTGCTGTAGAGGCAAATCATTCTCCTAGCACAGATGCCTAATGTGGTGACTTGAATCTCCTTCTTCCTGCATTCAGCCATCTTTATTAATGTGTTCCTACACTGTGTAAGAATTTGTTTGTTCAGTGTGCTACTTGGTGTGAAAAGGCTTTTTGCAAGGCATGTCTAACAACTCAGTAAAAGTCCTGATCCTAGTTCCAAGAGACTTGGAGCCTGTAAGGAGTGGGGAAGAAGGATAACATCATGTATGTATCATTGTATTTATAGGTACTGTCACTAAGTGACTCCATCTTGTGATGGTAAGGGAGATGACTTTTAAAGTCCTTGTGATTTTGTAGCTGAAATTAGACCTATGCAGTTATTGATAAAATTAGGTTCATAGGTGAGTGTTTATTGGGTCTTAGCTTATACTTGTTTTTGCATAGGCCCCACAATGTGACTGCATCCTGATCAGAGACAGAGTTTGAGAGAGGTCTGAATAGAGAAATTGAAAATAACTGATCCACTTGACAGTATTCACTTTTGTCACTTTTTTTGAGAGAAACTTCAGTGTATATGCACTAGAGGTTTTATTAGCAATAATTTGCATCTCTGCAAAACCAGTGATTTTTTCCTTTGCCACTCCTCTTTCAGTTTAATAATAATATGCCTTTCATGTTCTGCTTGTCTTAATGTTCTTAATTTTTTGAGAAGTCCCTTTATGTCTTTAATATTTGGACTCTCAAAGAGGTGCTTCTTCAAAATGCTAAATTCCCAAGCAAAGCAGGTACTTGTATCTCCACTTCTGTGCATGTAGATTTGCAGAATTACAGACTTGCAGAATGGTTGAAGTTGGAAGACCATTTTGGAGGTGATCTGGTCCAACCCTCTCAGCTCAAGCAGGGCCACCTGGAGCTGGTTATATTATATTTGTTGGGAATAGTGCCTGGAACCTTAAATTGCAGCTGCTTATTGCAAAACCTTTGTCTTTTGAATCTGTGTCTGTGAAAGAACCACAGAACCACACTTGGGAATATTAAAAATATCTCCTTCTTAATTATTTACTACATTTTAATTTATGGGTCTAGAACAAGTGTGTTTGAAGTAGTCAACTCAAAGACAAGCTGAAAGAACTAGGAAAAAAACACATTTGGAAATACTTATTAAATAATCAGTTCCATCTCTCTAACAGCATTAGTAACAGTTTCTGTAAAATGCTTTCAGCTCAAGTTTAAACAGGCGCAATAACTTGGATCTTGTCACTTTCTTCAGGAGTCAGCCATGGCTGGCCCATCAAATGTTACAGGACATCCCTTTGCCCTCACAGCACCACAAGCAAATGCTTCACACCTTGCCTGAAAGGACACACCAAAGAAATCAAAGTGTAGGGATGTTGTGCATATAAGTAATAACAAAGTTAAGAGTTATTGTGAACTTTTGTATCTATTACTCTGTACTTTTTATTCAGAGAAGCATGTAAGTAAAAGTTGCAAATAGAAAACAAAAAACTTTGTGAACTCCAATTAGCAATGTCGCAAGGTTGTGATCTTTCCCACTTGGGCAAGTTTTAAACTAAGTAACCAAAATGTACTTAATATAATGTGTAAGGCAGAGAGAAATGCAGGGTATGCTTGCCCTCAAAGTTTAAGGGTAACATGAGCAAAGCTTACCATTAAAAATAACTGTCTTTCTCTGTGCTCCAAGCTTTGCTCACAGAGTAGATGTGGAGTCAAGTGTGCTTGGAAGAGGACTGCACTTTACACATCTCCCCCAGATACTCAGTCATTCGAGTTCACCCAGAGTAGCTTTAAGCACTAAAGACTCTATTGGACCCTTCAACATAAGCATACCAAAGTGACGATACGTGCGAACTCCACTCTTGCTGGCTATGTAATTACTGCTTCCCCTGCCTATAAACAGTCAGTTGGGAGCTAGCCAGACAGTCTAATCCAAATCCTTCTGAAACTAAATGGACGCTACTCACTGACATAAGGTAGAGATGATGCTGTGTAATTTCTCAAGCTTCAGTAATCTTTGACCTTCCATTGTATTTACAAGGTGGCTTATGTGTCGTGTGAAAATGCTGCTATAATTCATTGCTTTCTCAGTTTCCTTCCTCTTTGAAAAAATCCAATGTTGGGAAACTTCACAGCTGTAAGAAACACAGCAAATACAAATGTGTAAATCATGCACAGTAGTGTGCCTTTATGGCTAAAGTGTGGAAACTGAAGTAATATTTGGAACAGCACCTCTCTAAATGCAATCCATGTGTTAGATTCTGGTTGCAATATTCTCAGCACAGATTGTGTGAAGCAGCACTTTCTGGATTTATGGTGATATCAAATAATTGAATAATTAGATGTTAAATTAAGTAAAAAGTTCAGAGATGAGCAATTAAAACCAAACTAAAGTTTATATTGGATATCTTGATTAAAGAACCAAATATCAGATGGAATGATCTTTTCAGAATTACACTGGAGGTGAAAGTTATCCATGCTCAGCACTGTTATCACACTAACATGAGTCTTAGACTGGCTTGGGGAACATAACATGAGGAAAAATAACTGAAAACTTCAGCTCAGTTTCTTAAATGTCAAAGGAATAAAAATTTACTCTCACCAGTAGCATGAAATCATAACTCTATGTTTGACTTACTATCAAATACAACAGCGTTTTTATAGTAGTTCTACAAAGTAGAATATTTTCTTCAGTTAATTTATTTTATTTTGTACTAATTACAGCAGGAAGTAGGGTGTTTTTTTCCATAATAAAAGCTTGTGGGTATTGTAGTAATACAATTGCATACAGCAAGTATTGTTAAGAGATTTAGCTCTGTCCTCTAAATTGGAAACACAGGTATATATGGAACATATTTATCATTGTGACTTAAAATTGAAAGAGGCTTGGCACGTGTAAATTATACTTAGTCAGTTGAGGCATGTTATGAACACCCCATGTGTGAACTTCTGAAATTCCCACTGCCTACAGTCTCTCTTTACAGGCACTGTTGGTTTTACTTTGGTTTCCTTGCTCTGAGACGTATTGGATTCCTCACTTTCATTGGTGTAGCAAAAAATCACATTAAGAACTGCCCATGTGTATTGATAACTATCTGACAATTCGAATGCTGTGACTGCAAGGCAAGCACTGTGCACAGTGTGCATGCAGAGCTGTATGAATAACAAACCATGCTTATGACAAATGGCAAGGGTTTAACTCTTTCTGTTGTGAGTTGGGTGGTGGAGTTTTTTGTCTGGTGTTTTGTTGGTTGCTTGTTTTTTTGGTATCAAAGATTGTTCTAGCTTTTGGGTTTTATCCCTTTCCACTCTGATCAGTCTACACCAAGACCCAGTGGGAAATGTGTAGATTTCTGTAAATACTTTGCAATACCTTTGGTTACAAAGAAAGAAGGCACTTGGCCCAAGAGATGTCAAAGCTGAGTAAACTTTGGATAAATATCCAGACATTTTTGTCCTGGAAACTGAGCAAGAACAAACTTATGAATTTTTATTACCTCTCTGTCAGCCAGATCATAAGTGCTATGAGAATAACCTCCCTCACGAACTTTCTCATTCTCTTTCTCATATTTCTGTTACTTCATCTTTTGCATACTCTTAAAAGGGGAAGGTTGAGAGAAAACAATATATTATTTTGAGATGTGTATAGTGTATGCATTTTGGCTTTCATTCTTCATACTTCTGTATGAAGTAATTTTCCTCTTTATGAAATGTTCTGTTGTCACAAGGTGGATTTTAGTCAAAACTATGTAGCTGATATATTGTGACATCCTTCAGAAGCCCTATATTGAGAACCTTCTTTTTTGCAGAAGGTTCTGTGTAACAACAAAGATGACAGTGGATTCCTAGTGGCCTCTATGGAAGCATGTAAGCATCTGAAATCCAACAGGCTGTAGGCATCTTGCCTGCCTGCCATTCTGAAAACTCAACTCACTGTTTCTCTGCTACAGCCTGTAGGTTTTATTTTGTGTTTTTCACTGGTACTATAATTGCTATGAACAGCAGTGAGAACTTGGTGTCAGTTTGTGTGGTGCAACATACAAATTACCAAGAGCGGAAAGCTAATTTCAAATTTGTGATCTTAGTACATAGAAGAGGCCAATTAGGTAATTAGAGGCCAAGAGAACAATAAAATGGTATTGTCTAACTTGGTAGTAGCAGGACATGAGAGCTTTATAGTTATAGTACTAATGATTTCATGGGCAGCATAGCAAGAGATCCTTGGAGATGTTTGGAAACTTTGTGGGTGTTTACGTGGAGCTCTATTCAAGTGTGAAGGACAGTATGAGAAGTTCAGTGCTTTGTGGTTTTTTGTTTGGTTTTGGTTTTGCTGCTGTTTTTTTTGTTTGTGTGGGTTTTTATCTATGAAGTATCAAAAGATATCCAAGGCTGATCAGAAGTAGAAGCTGCCATTTGGGTAATGAACAAGAGATAGTTGTTATGGAATAGGTGACAGACAGCAGAGTCATAAAAAGTGAAGGACCTCATTGTTGGTCAAGGACAGTACTGGTTCTAAGATTTTTATTTTATGAGATTTGCACTAACAGACACTAGGGGTTTAATGACTGATTCAGTGGTGATCCAGAGGCAGGAGCAAGATAGGGGACCTATTGAAGGACAGCTTGAAATGGCAACTCTAGGTTACTGAGACTAGTGATAAAACAGAAAAGCAGTATCTAGACATTGTTGAAAGGTGAGCAAAGACAAGGTCTTTTGTGTTTGCTTTTAAAGTGGTTAGATACTATGGAACACTTGTAAAGGCTTGAGCTGGAGAACACGAGAGAAATTAGAGGGATAACTTCCTAGAACTTAAGACTAGAAAATTGATTGTTCTGCAGAGGCTGAAATAACTTTAAAAAATAGTTCTTGCAAAACATGAGTCCTTCCTGAAACCAGCACACTTCTTTGAAATAGGGGGGAGCTTTTAATTGCTGGTTTTTCAGTTATCAAAATTTTTTGACCAGGTCTAGCTCAAGCATAACATTTGAAGTTGATGCTACTTCAGCCTCTCTGCCATCAGGATGGAAAGATATCACTTACGATAACAGCTTTTGGTTCAGAAAATATTGACTGAATTATCAACTCATAAACAGTGATGCTAGACTTCTTGTTAACTACTAGTCTTAGCTCATTCTGGTAGTGAAAAGCTTATTTAAACACTCAGTCAAAGCTGGTTTATATTTCCTGTTACTCATGGTAACCTTAGCTCGGCACATTTGATGAAGAAACATTGATTTTTTTCTTAACTTTTCAATGAGGTTTATTCTCTCGTATTACAGTAGTTTTGAACTGGTGTAATACAACGTCTACTGCTAGGCAATAGTGTAAAGGAAGTACTGAGAAATGTCTGAATCTATAAACCAAAAATCCTGCATCATTAACTGAAGCGCTTGTAGGACTGGAGAACATCTTATTCTCTCCCCTCCTTCTTATGAAAATTCATATTGAATATCCCTTTAGAAACAGTAACTGAGTTCTCTTTCAGGAAAAGTAGAATGGGGTGTAGGAGTAATTATTCCTTGCAAGTATGTTAGTCTTAGAACAACAGTTTCAAAGATGTTTTTTAAGACAGCTGTGTTTGTGATCAAGGAAATAACTGCATTTTACTGGAATGATTACTGCCAGTTTCCAAGCATTATTACTTTGTTATTGTTATTACTTTGCCAGCATAAACATCTCCATACCTACTGGGATATCCCTAAGAATGGAAATCTGTCAT
This sequence comes from Chloroceryle amazona, assembly GCA_027560015.1. Lineage (NCBI taxonomy): Eukaryota > Metazoa > Chordata > Aves > Coraciiformes > Cerylidae > Chloroceryle > Chloroceryle amazona. The sequence continues at coordinate 73,354 of JANHFX010007168.1, read as the reverse complement.
CTCCTTTTCTGAAGGATACCTGGCAAGGCCTTTTGAGAATCAGCAAATCATGTGGGAAGAGTGAGAAGTGTGTGATTGCACAGAAGGCCAGGTACTGAGAGGGTCAGTTTGCCTTTGGAGATGCTCATGTAGTAGCTAATGCTGCAGTAGTGTGCTGTGATGTCACCACAGAGTCGTACTGCAACTGCTCCTCATGTAGGGAAGCTGTTTGGCTGGTTTGTAAACACTTAGGGCGTGGGAGTCATTTGACTACCATGTTCCTGACCTTTTGTGTAGGTATTATGAGGCATGGAGAATAGCATAGAAAAGAGCAGTACCCATGTTCTTCCTTCATTCTCCACGAATGTATTGGAACAAATAGACAAATACCTGTGCTAAAGAGGGCACTGCTGATGCCTCGGGGGAAAAAAGGTTAAGATTGGTAGCGTTCTGAGCTGGTAGGAAGACCTCTTCTATTTGCTCTGTGCTGTCTTAACCAAACACACTGGGTGGGGGAACCATCTCAGTCTCTGCAGGCACACTTGAGAGGGCTGTACTGTGGTTTCTTGGTCAAGAGCTTAGTGCATAATCTGAACATGTGTGCAACTGAACCATGGCAGTGATCCAGGATATGGGCTTTTAAGTACACTGCTGTCAATTTTATACACTTGTTAAGAGTGGTGCTTGTTGTCAGATCACTTCCTCATGCTGTAGCTGTTGCACTTTTCTGGCAGCAAACCCACACTTGGGGGTTTCTCCTGCTGATAACCTGCAAGTTTCCCATATCGTGGAAGGGAGAGAAGCAGCAACCAAAATGAGAGGACTGCTTCAGGTCTGTCAGATCTGTGCTTTTGCTTTGTTACATCAAAGTATTGGTACGTGAGATGTAAGGCATGAGAAACCTGATGGATTATCTAGAAAGGACTGTGATGGGGGAAACACATACGATGTATCTTGTGTCCCTGTTGTATGCACTGTATGGACTCTGGTTTAGCTTCTCCATTCCTGTTTCTAAGCTGGGTTCAAATCGGAATCAATGTGGTTATGAACCTGTATTAGTATTAATGACTGGGAAACGGGGCCTCAGCATGAAACAGAAAAAAAACAGATTAAGATATACATTCAGTACATCAAAGTTCTCCATCTTGGGTAATTTCTTTCTTCCGTCAGACTTCTCCAGTTTCCTAGAGGCTGGTCAGTATGTTTGCAGACCACCGAATTAGTTCCAAAAATACTAAAGGAGCAGTATAATGAACAGTCACCTACAGTTCAGCTTGTAATGCTGGCAGGCTCTGGGAGAACTGTGTGCTGCTGCTCACAAGGTGGAGAAAGGTGACTGTTCATTTTTGGATCAGGCAAACCAAAGGAGTTTTTCTTATTTCACTTGCAGCAGAAGCCCCTGAAAATAAAAACCAAAATGCACAAAGAGCTGACTTTGATGTTTTCAGCCAGATCACCTTCAACAAGGTTAGAGAAGATGGAACAGAGTGGATGAAATGTCTGACTGCATAATGCGGTCCCATCATCAAGAATAAGTAGTATCACATATTTTACAGGAATGCAGAAATGGGGAGGGTGGGATCATCCAGCAGAGTGGAAAAAAAAGTGGCTTCAGTCTGCTGCTTCTCATACTTTTGCCTTATCTGGGTCTTCCCATTTATACATCCTTCTAAAAACTGATACCCTTCAGCCTTGATGATGGGACTGTCTTGCATTGTCAGTCCTATGTAGAGTTTCATGTTCTGTGTGAGCCTAGAAGTTCACGCTGGACTTCTGTTTGTTGTAGGTTCATGACATTGTGGACTTCTTTAAGCTGACTGCCCACTTCTGTTTTGCCCTTTAGATTTCTGACCTGCTTTGCTTTAAATTAAAATTCAATTTTTTTATAGATTCCTTATGGGTTTGTGTCAGCTTTAAAAAGTCTGAAGAATTGCATAAGGTACAGTTCATCCTTTGTACACGGGTACCTGTGATTGTTTTATTTTAGAAGAATAGAGCTTTTAAGTTGGGTTTTAGAATTACCTTTCCCTTTCCTGTAATAAAAATAGGGTGCCAAATTTTGTTCCCCTCCTCTGCATCCACACCTCTCCAGGAATCATCCAGATATTACAAATGTAACAGAGTGCAGAATTTGGCTCAGGTTGTGTAAAGCCCCAGGGAAATCCTATAGCTGTGTGGGAAACATCTAAATTTTCTTGTGTTTTCCCACTCCTTGCTCCTCCTCCTTTCCTGTTTAGTTTCTAGGATTCTCCCCAAAGACATTCAAGATGTCTCTTATAATAAAAGCATGCAGAAGCAGAAATCCAATGTTGGATTTTGTGCATCCTGAAAGAATGAATGTATGTAAGCTCAAATTACTTCCAGTTCACATACTGGTATTAGCGGCGTTGCCTGTGTTTATGAACAATAAAGGAAAAATCATCCATACTGTTTATGCTTTAGCTGCTATAACTTTCAGCTGGTTAAAAGATCAAACAAAAGATGATGTGGGTTTTGATACCAACCAGAAAGTTAAATGCCAAATTTTATTATTTTAATCATCAAGAAGGACAAAGTAAGTTGTGAATTTTCCCAGAGAAAGCCAGTGTTCTAGCTCAAATTAATGCTTTGCTCTCTGCTCTTACTTGGATTACTTGGACATGGCTGTACTTCATGTTATTAAACTGTTTCAACTTATGCTCAAAGTTCATGCTACCACAAATCACCAGATGGCCGACTGAAAGGATATATGTACAGTGGCTGTGCGATCTGCAGGCTGCAGCCCATGTACACTTTCTACGGACTTCTGAAATTCCTTTCCATCCTATATCCTCTGGAAATACAGAGGGCATAGCAAAGTCGCATTCCCTGTTTCTAATACACACATGACAAATATTTTCTAATCACCTGATGCTGGACACATAAAAATGAAGTAAGCTTTGTGCATAGTTACCTTCAACTCTGTAGGTTTCTCCCTGTGTTTTGCTCTCATGCTCCGTTTTTCAGTGTGCAGTGTTGTGGCAGGAGTGAATTTAGTCCACTGTCTAAAAGATAAATGAAAACACATGCATAGCAACTTCAAGCACTACAATTTAAGTGACCCGTATCTGATGCATGTATCCCAAATTGTGTTATTTTTTTACCCTACTTTATTAAAGTAGCCTTTGTTTTGATTTGGGGTCTTTGTAATCTGGCATACTTGGAGAAATTGAATTCTTGTTCCCATGCCGATTTTTCTTCTATATTTTTCAGTCACTTCTTTCCCTTCTCTGCTATATCCACTCTGATCAAATTACCATATGTACAAAATTCAGCTGCAAGATTTCTGACTTGCCCTGGGTCCTGGGAACATACCACCCTCATTTTGATCTCTCTAAATTAGCTTCCTGTACAATTTCCTGTCAAACATGAGTTTCATGAGATTTGTCCTTGAATGTGTGTGTGATCATCCCTTCTCACTGCAATGAAATTTTGGCTGCCTAACTAGCTGGAACATTTTCATCGAGGCTGCTTTCCTAGGACTAAATATTAATGAAATTTATTTTAAGTGCTAACACTCAGAAATGGATCTGCAGGGATAATTCAGGTTAACTCTCATGAGAATTCTAAACAGGACTTTCTGATAGCTTATGTGAAGAAATTTCCCCCTGCCCCCAACCTTTCTTGGCATCTTATAGAATATTTTTCATATTGATGCTTATAATTGCAGCTTCATGAATCTTCTTGCATTTGGATAACATAAAGAATTTGCAGAAAGGAAGTAGTGTCTACCAGTTTACACCAGTGCAAGAACAGTTTTTATCGCAACTTGGTGCGACTACAGAGGAGACATTAATAAGCGTTCTCAAATGCAGATGATGTTTCCTGAAGGATGAATCCTGGGCATGTTTTATCTCACTGAGATGTCTGCTTCTGCAGGATTCATGTATCTAATCTGAAAAATCAGATAAATGTAGTTTCCAGCGAGTCTCAGATCAGTAGCTAACTTAAACTTTTTCTCAGATTGGTTCTTTACTACTTTTGAGTATTATGAGAGATAATTCTGTGTAAAGTAGGATTAATATTTAGATATGAACTTCAAAAAGATCTAGCTCCTTGCTTCCCAATTTGTTTCTAAACTGAGTTACCCAAGGACTATGTTCTCTAACTGAAGATTTGCTAGGCATCTGACTGATTATAGGTCTGCTTCTGTTGACTGCCAGACATAAGCTAAGAAGCAAAAAAGTTCAAAGAACCATCTCCAGGTAAACAAAGTAATAAAAATATCTGATTTTTAATAGTTTGCTGAAAACATAAAAACAAGCAGTAAATATTTTGCTTTCATGCAATATTTGTAGGATAACTTTCAAAACCTCCAAAGAAAAAATTCTTAAGACTGAAATTTTAATGAAATGAGTGTTAAGAAATGGTAACTGGTGCCTAATGTTTTAAGGCTAAGTTTTGCTCTGACATAACCAATCAAGTTGCAAGAATACTTTGTACCCACAGCTGGGAAACCTCAGAAGAAACATGAGCTAAAGAAACAGCTCCTAATAGCAGAGCACTTACTTTTATAAACAGATTACTGATGTTCCATAATTGGTTTTACTTGCTTGCGGTCTATGCAGCTTGTCACTCTTCCTTGGCATACTGGATCTAAACTTTAGTGGAGTGATAACCCTGTGATCAACTGAACGTATCTCATTCTTCAATCAGATCTAGCTATAGAGGTGAAAACACGCTTTGCTTTCATAACTTCTTGCTTCTGACCATTCCTTTTGATTATTTTTCTTTTCTTGACATCTTCTGACTAAACTTAAGACACAAACATTTTTGTGGAATGTATAGGTGTAGGAATTAAATCACAGAATAGTTATGATGTGCCCTCTGGCACTTCTTGTATACGCTTTCTAACTTTTCAGGAGCAGCTTCCCCACCACCCCCCTGTGTGGAACACCTAAGTGTACTGGGGGCTTGATCTTGCAAAACTGCCAAAATTTGATCACACAGCCCACACTAGCCAAATGCTCTGAAACTCTAAAAAGAGCAGGTCAGAGGAGCTGTTTCTACCTCTTTAAATACAGCTTAGCATCTCCCAGGAAGTCCAGGAGAGAGGTAGGGAAGTTGAGGGTGAATGAATGCTTCCTGGTTTTGTCCAATCTGGATGAGAATCTGAAGTTTAGCTGAAAATAAAGCATTATAGGTTGTTTTGCCTGAAAATGATTGTAGATTGTTTCAACCTTCTTTCCTAAGCACTACAACCTGCTAGCTGCTTGTGTAGGCTGGGTGCAACCTTTTTGGGTTTCAGATCACAAGTGTCACACATACCATGCTCTTACCTTCCACAAGCCATGACTAAGTAGGTTTTAAAGTCTGGTATGTAGGCTTGTGTGTAATGGTGTACAGAGTATGCAAGGGGTTGTAAACAGGCTTTCCATGTGACTTCTTGACCCCATATGGGAAGTATACTACACTTCATGTAATAAGTAAGAGAAAGTAGGACTAAATATGGAATTCAGCCTTTTTTTATGAAGAGGCATCTTTGGAGTGCTCTGATACATCTGTGCACTGCTAGTCAAGAAGCACACTTGAAAGATTTGAGTGGTTTCTGACTTTTGTTAACCAGTTCAGGAGGCTCTCTATTTGAGGAACTTGGCTGGTGCTTATGGTGCATAGACTGGAAGGAGTAGGGAGGTATTTGGATTTTAAGTGGGTGGTAGACTGAGTCAATGGCTGATGCCAGGATGGGTCAGCTGAGAAATCTTTTGGTTAAGACTTTCAAGTGTGACCTGAAAGGAGAAGCTTGCCATAAATAAGTCTAGCTGCCTCTCACCTTTGCCATGACTGACATAAAGATGGTCTGTGGGGATTATGGCTGTGCAGGTAGCCTCTCTTAGGGGACATAACCACAGCTCCTGTGTTCTCTCCTCTCGGTGGCTTTTTCAGGAGCAGAAAGCTCCCTTGCAATGGGAGATTTTTTTTGAATACCATCTTCACTCCCTGTCACTCTTTCCCCCCACTCTGTGCCTCAGCAACAAGCTGATATTTACCTTTGTTTTTCCTTTGTAGTAGAGGAAGAAATAGGAGCCTTGGAGGGAGGGGGGGTTCAGAACAGGAAAACAGATGTACAGAGGAAAAGATGAGTGAACAGAAAATAAATTTCAACTGTAGCTAATTTTCTGAAGGCAGCTGGAAGGAATTGTGCCTAGCTGGATATGGAAAATACATATATCAACATACATTGAGAGCAGCTGCAGCGTTACCTACTTACCATTTCTCTTTGAACTAACCTTTTGTCCCACTCTATATTTAGCATATGCAATGGGGCAAGCAACAGCTCCTCTTCTAGCACTTATGGAAGCCCCAAACATGCTTCAGCCCTCTTATGGGTATGTAGCAAAACATGGGTTCTTGCCAATGATTAGATCTCATGTGACAAAGCTCTCTGTCAATAGACCTCAATTCAGGTGTCTAAATTCTGCTTGAACTGCCTTCAGCTACCTGCATCTCCTCTTTTAATTGGTCCTTCAACCATTTTTTCTCCTCTAGTCAATGAAATTAGTAATATATCTCTTACAGGATGATCTGTAATGTTTGTCTAATCTGTAGGTAAGACAGGACATATCAACACTTTTGACAGCTATGGATAAGGACAGCAAGGTCATTTTATGCAAGAACAAAAAAGACTGAAGAGGAGAGAGTCTTGCCCAAACTCGTACAGGGTACTTGTGTGACCCTGAAAATAGCTTCTGCACACCTTTTTTATTATTTCTACATTGTAACAAGAAAAAATACCCTGGCTAAAGAAGTTTATTTTTCTTTCTTTTCCTGGAGACTGATATGTCATTGAGCACAGGAAATTGTTTCAAATACATTAAGGCTGTTTATCAGCCCAATCATTCCAAGAAACAATTATCACTTGAGGAACATTTTCCTGACTGACTTGCAGAACAGAGTCACTTTCCAAGTATATCATACTCAGGAAGCAATGTCAGGTAGCTCAAATGAATTTGTTTCATTTGAAGTAAAAACCCAAGTGATTCAAAGCAAACCTGCTCAGTTTTGTGTATTGACAGTCAATCATTTAGAATCCATTTTGGAAGGAAGGAAAGGAGATGTAGCAACTGTAGTGAGCCAGTTGACTTGGAACAAGCAAATGCTAATGTTAAGGAATTGATAGCTTTTGCTTACTATGTGAACATCAGTACCTGATACATTTCTTAAGTTATTTGTTGTATTTCTTTTCTCCTCTGCTTTAGAAGGGAACTTAAATGCAAACTTTAGTTGAAACACAAGGTTTCCTCTAAATCCAAGGTCATAATTATTAGCAACTAAAACAATGAGATTGTTGTTCTGATGTAGTAAATGTGTAGACAATGAGCAAGGAAAGCAAAATGCTTTTCGGAGAACTGGAACATAAAATTCATATGAGCTCATGATGGATAGACCTCTAATCTCAGGAGATGCTCTGTGCTTTAGTGGGAACCCGTAACTGCTTTCTTAAGTGTTGGCCAAGTGCCCAGTAGGAAAACCAGCATTTTAACTATTACATGCTGTATTCATTTGCAAGCTATCAAAATATTTAATTTTAGGGTAAGAGAATATTTGCTGCAAGTAGTCCTGCAGACTTCATGTTTCTTCATTAATTTACACATCTCTAAGACAAATCATGTTCAACTGTTATTATTCTCCACCATCATTGTAACTAAAGCTTCTTGGAAAAGAAAAAGCAGAAGAATGCCTTTTGAGAAAATACAGTTGTCAAACTCCAGAGAAACCCTGGAGGTTTCCTAATGAAAATTAACCAGCTAAATAAAATGATCTTTCTATAAGACAGTTGGATTAAAAAAAAAGATATTCTCCATCTTTGTAAAGTCTACTTTGCCACTTTGCTCCTTTTAAATGTTCAGCACCAGCATGCAAAACATGAGCTTCAATTCTTGCTCAATAGAAGTACAGCAAATGGCTCTAATAAGCTGCTTCAGTGACCCCTCAGTAATGTGGTCTGATTTGATCTCGGAGATCAAAAAGTTTCATTGCTTCCAGAAGACTGAGAACCTTTTGCATGTACAGAGGCAGCCCTCCATGCAACTTTCAGCAAGCTCATTTGACTTTGCCTCAGGTCTGCCATTTCAGAGTCCCCCTTCCTTGACATCTGGACAACATGTTGCTCTGGCCAAACTCCAGCTCCCCTCTCGGCCGGCTTTTGCGGCAGCATCCACTTGAACCATGCCATCTACGGGTCAGCCATTCTTCCTAGGTTCTCTTTCTGCCCATGTTATCACTTTCCTTGGATTTTCTTTTAACCTTTTCCTTAACCTTTATTAACTAAACCTAGTTTTATAAATGCAAAGAACAGTTAATTAGTCTTGTTACCCTTTACTGTGCATATTTGTAGTTAAGCCTGGAGAAGATAATTTTCTCAAGTGGCACTGCAGCAAATACTAAACTTTTGTGCTTAGTAGATTATAACTTGTTCAATCTTTGAGTGTTTTATTAATAGTAAAGTGATCTGTGCCTCTGATTTATGAGCATGTTTTGATACAAGTAAGTTTCCACCCCTTCCAACTTCAGAATTCATTTTCTCCTACAGTGCAAGGCAAGGTGGATACAAACCTTGACTTTACTGTTAGCGTATTTGTGATATCGTCATTCAGTTTAAATACCTACCTGTTCTGTGTCCCTAAACCCATTCTTTATGTAGTTTAAAACTTTGAAACTACTGAAATACTTTCTTTTAAAACAATAGCCAGTTTATCTTTGCACTTGGAGTACAGAGGAAAAGAGGGAAGAGATGGCAGAAGCATTTTGCATTGGCCAGAGCTGCCCTTCAGAGTGGAACAGACTGTCCTTATGGAACTGTACAGTTCTGCATGTACTAGTGAACTTTTTGGTTCCACATTGTTCCTAACTCGGTTTGGACTGTCATCTGGATCTAAATCTAATCCTGTACTTTAAATTCCCCTAAATTTTGAAATGAGAGGGGAAATTTTTGGCAAGGACCACTTTTGGCAATTTAACAGCAGTGCAGCCACAGTATAAAGTCAGTTGAGTATCTGCTGGGCTGTGCAGAAAGGTACAGCCAGACCTGCACTGAGAATTTTCATATGCATCCTTTAAAATGTTATTTTTAAACTTAAGCATAGTCAAATGCTGGTCAGTACAAATACATTGCAGTTCACGTAGCTATAGCTTCAGAAAATATTCAGTGGAGCTGTTACTTGAAGTACATCTGAAATCAAGAGGGAAAGGGAGGAGACTTTCTGTTTACTGTTTTTCCTTATCCAATGCAGAAACAGTCTGCCTGCCAATACTGAGGCCTGGGCACATCTGCTGAAAGATAATGATCATTTTTCAGAAAGGAAAACTTCCCCAGTATCCAGGAGGTTAAGGGTCCTCCTCTATCTTCTTTATAAGGAGTTTGTCTTCTGGCATTTTTGACATTGTTTCAGGTTAATAGAAACTAATTCCATGTAGTAATAGTGTGTCTTTAAAAAACAAAACTTATTTTCTTAAAAAAATATTATTCCAACAGGAACCTAAGCTGAGTGTTTTAAGGACCAACAAAACACTCTCTATTTCTGGCTTGAAACTGTCTGGTTTGAGCCCTATTCATATTATATCCCTATAAATTTGAGGTCAACATACTTTCTATCCTGTTGCTCTTTCCTGGCCAATACTCACAGAATGTTACCCCTTTAACTGGTTTCTGTTCGGTGGGACAGGCTGCACTCCTAGGATTTGACATTAGTGCCTGTAGTTCTTCTGATGATCAGTTACTCCAATTCACAGTTTTAAAACTGCCTTCATGCCATTAGGGCCCTCCTTAGAGTCTGGACATGCTGTTGTTAGCATGATACCTCTGCCAGACAATGGGGTGTAATAGTTTTGTAGTGATGCTCTGGATTCCCCTTGCATAGGTATCCCTTGATTGCATTTGTCCTTTCTGGCCCCACCAGTACACCAGGCACTTCACGGGTAGATAACTATTCTCTAAGCTTTCATTCCTATCCAGTGTCATGGTTTTTCAAGACATTTTGTTTTGCAGATTTAATTTTTTTCTTAAGTGTATGACTTAACATATGATTCCAAAAAAACCTTGCTGCTTGCAGATAACTGAACTACTGAGCTGTCCTGAAATTCAAATCAGCAAACTGTTGTCTTTACCAATCCTCTGCTTTTATTATAATCACTCTGTTTGCCTGATCAGCTAAAGGATTGAATCACGAAATGGCTTTATGGCTTTGTGTATGCTATGGAACCCAGAAAAGATGGGTACGTATGCAAGCTGTGGCCGTATCCTTACCCTAGAGTGTGCACCACTTCTTCCTGTGCACTAGTTACACAAAGGTGGAGCGGAGGCTGGGGTCCCAGGGGCAGTTCCAAATGTGGTGAAAGAATGAGGCTGTACACTGAATACAGCCTCGTTGATGCCTTGGAAATGAGTGTGTTAAGATTTTTATTTACTGGTCTATTTTGACAGCAACCTCTAATCATTTTGAGTAGCTTACACGTGTGCCGTATTGGGTTTGCGCTGTTCTGTTACCTAAATAAAGATGGTTACATACACACCAATCTGAGCTTGCTTTGTTACTGCCCAGGGGGCCTGAAGCTGCTTTCTCTCCAAATACACCATTATCCAGCTCTCTCGGGTCTGTGTTCAGGCTCTGATTCATTCTGATTATTAGATGGTGCTCAATAGCAGAGGCTTTGTAGATAAAAGAATGTGTAGTACTTGGACTTCAAGTGGAAGCATTTCCTGCTCACATTTAATTGCACAAAAAAAATCAGGCCTATGATAGAACAGCTATCTTCCTGAACACTTCTGAAGATCATAAGTCTGCTTTTGCCCATGATTTGTTCAGAACAAAGAACTGGAAAGTTAGCTGGAACATTGAGAAAGTGTCCTGTATTCACCTGTGGAAGATGAGTTTGAGTGGTCTGCAGAACGTTTTCTCCATGTTCTACCACTTACCCCAGGCCACAGCATTATTCTTAGTGTTTTCACTTGTTTCGTGTAGTCTCTTTTAAAACTACATTGATGCCTTTAAAACAAATGGTTTAACTGAGCTGCTGAGGATCTCTGTGTTTTTCCATGACTCTTTCAAAGCAAAATTATCTCTTGCTATTTTTTAATAAGCAGGATTCTGTCTTCCTGTATCCTCCCCTCCTTGCTGTCTTCTGGCACAACCCAATGTGTGAACTGTGATACTTGCTGCTCTGCGACTGAAATGCCCTGAACTATGCTCCACAGAAGCAGCAGTGAACTTGACAGAGAAAACATGAGCCTAAGGCAGAAGTGATAAAGGCTTCACACTTTCTGTTTCTCGTTTTGTTTATCTGCTGTGCAAATTCATTTGGCTCTGGTTACAGGCCAGTGGGGTATTTTGTTTGCTTGCCTTTTTTTTAAGCAATTTATGCAAACTATTCTACAAGAACTCAGTCTTCCATAGTGGTTATGGAGCTCCTCAATGGGAGCGAGAGAAGAATACGGGCCCCAAAATTCACTGTTACCTAGACTAATGGCGAGACAGGACAACTTTGATTAAGCAAAACTCAGGTGTCACAAAATGTATGCTTTTGGAGCTTTAATGTAAGGAAAAGGCAATGCCTCAAGGAAAGTAGCAGCTACTCCAACTCCTGAATCAATAGAAGAGCATATGATACAAGTGCAGTTGTATGTTGTTTAGGTTCTAGCTGGCTCACAGGAAGGCAGCTGTGGTTTCCCTTCCAAGCAGTTTGAAAATATTCTGATAAGCATCCAAACTTAGCTGCTAAAATTATTCTCTATGTTTTCAGGATTTAACAATCACAAATTATTTCTATATGTATTAAATATTTACAAAAGCTTAGTGAAAAGGAGGTATTGGTAACTCTGGCAGTTGTATAATACCAATTAGGTATCCCTGATACTGTGTTTAAACAGATGATGATCATTATTGGCATTGGGTATATGAGACTGAAACACAGGGCTAATGTCCTTGGAGGAGTTACAGTTGTAACCAGTGTATTAACAAGTAATAGCTGATGTGAAACTAAAGTGGAAAATGCCTTTTATTTTCACTATCATTATATGCCCTTTTGATTTTATGTATGTTTAAAGTTCTCTTCTAACTTGATGCTTAATTCATCTACTCTTTCTAAAGACATGAGTGAAAAAGTAGGCATTGTGTTTCTGATGGCTTTGGAAAGAGAACAGAGGGAGAAAAACCTTACCCCAAAACATATTCTTCCTTCCAGAAACTTTGCTTTTAATTGCCTTTTTCTTCCCTTCCCAGCTCTGTTCTTCTCTGAATCTATGTTCATCAAAATATTTCTAAAACAACTTCAGACTTTGTATAAAACAAATCTTGGACATCAGGTATTTTAAATTGATTTTCCAATATGCTAATTAGAACCTTTATTTGTCACTCAATGTCTGATTATCCTCTCTTTCTGACATAAGTGTCTCTTGCCACTTTTTCCCTAACAGGCACCTAATTATGTGCGAGCTTCTTGTACAGATGCTGTGCAAGCATAAAGAGACAGTTCAACAGGAAAAGTAACCAAGGATTATTTTGCTAGTGCTCCTATCCATGAGACATACACATTGAAACTACTTGTGCATGTGTCTAAAAGTCTGCTCCCAGAATACTACAGGAAAAAAAACCAACCCAATGCAAACTAAAACAAACTCTGACTTCACTTTTGTTTTATCAGTGAGTTTGTTTTGCTTGTGTGTGTTTGTAGCTTCTGAGAATCATATGATAATTACTCATTTTTCTTTTTCCTTTATTGGTGTTTTGTCTCTAATCTACTTACAACTCCATAGTCTGGCAAAATGTACATTGCTACTTCTGAATGGAAAGATGCACATCACAGAAAACAGAATTTTAAAGATATGAAAGGGAATAAAACTGTATGTATAAAAGGGATGCTCATTTTCTTAGCCATAGCTCAAGGAACTGCAACTGTCATGGTCATTTCCATGTGGTTTTTCTCATTTTTGGATTAGTAATATATTTATGTGAAAGCAGGTGTAACCCAAATAAAATTAATAATTAAGGAAAAGATTGCATGTATTTAGAAGATAAATATGAATTCTATGTATATTTTGTTAATGTATTTTTAAATGCTTCTCTTCTGGTTTAAGTATTACTGTTGAAGATAAAATGACCATTCAGGTTGTGAGGCAGACTGAGCAGGACTGCAGTGATTAAAATGTTGTAATATTACAATATACTTGCTTGTCATAATACTTCTAAAGAGGACTAACAACAGAGTAAGAGCTTCAGTGAAAGACAAACTCAAATCCAAGGACTTAATGTTGATTCATGTGTTCAGCTGAGTTGAAGCCAAACTATTTGCCTTAACTATGGCCACATCTCTGTTCTTCATCTTACCAGAGTTAGTAATATTAATCTTCTTTCCAATATCTTTCTAGGGATTGTGACATTTAATTATTTATGCCAGGATATTCTAGGTCCAAATGTCTTGGATCTTTTCCATAACTTCTGAGGATGAGGACAAATAGTTGCCACAGACGCAATGCATTGAGATAAAAATGTGCACCCTGGTTCAAGTGGAAACAAAACCTCAACCAGAGTGAAGGAGCATTCTGGATTCTCTAGTATGAATCAAATGCATCATGTGTATTGTGGTTAGAGAGACTCAAATACCTACAAACTTAAATTTCCCCTGGTATGATTCGCAGCCCCAGCTGACTCACTGTATTATTACTAACCAGGATATTTTTACTCCTGGTGGTGGTCTGTTCTTGGATGCAGTACATGTGCATCTTGGTCTCTGCTGCTTTTTCAGTGGCTGGCCCCATGGTTACAGTCCTGGCCAGAGCATTTTTGCTGAATTAGGCTGCTCCTTTAGTCCAGCTGCATCCTGTTGCCTGGCCTGACTTTACCCTCAGGATCAGTTTTTCGTTTGCTTTTCAGTTCCACCTTTTTGCTAGGATTGGCCTAAACCAAAGGGCTGGGCCTATGCTTCAACTCAATTTTGAGTGTGTGAGGGCTATTCCTCCACTGTCAACTAGCAACAGATTTCTTCCCTTGCATCTCATTGGCACAAATATGGATCAGTTGCCCGTTGTCCACAGCAATGAGGGAGAGAAATGTACTTCTAATACCACTGCAAGTAGGGAGCTGGGGCTCCAGATGTTTCCTGCTTTGTTTTAGTTCTTTTCCCATGCTACTAAAAGGAGAGAAAAGAAAGTGGTGTGGTAGCAGAAGAAAAAGTGCTAAAAGTACATGGCTAAATCCCTTCTGCACATACAGTTTAAACAGCAGCATGTCCCCCATGTTCTTCTGGAGCTGCTAAAATGTAGCTGGTGAAAGCAGAGCCCAGGCAAATCTAAAATGACTGTGTAGCAGAAAGTGCTTTTTGCAACTTGCTTCTGTATTTTCTTCTATTTACAACAGCTACTTTTGGGCTATTAGTTTTGACACTAGCTTTATATTATATATTTTAAACTTCTCAGTGGTTCTGGAAACTCAACAGCTTCACTGGTGGTATGTTCTAGTTTCATCTATGCTCAGTGAGAGGAAGGTTCTTAGTTCAGTGAAATGCATCTACTAACAGTGATCCACACACTGCGCTCAGGTTAGCTAATGCAGCAGGAATTCTTGCTGAATGCTTGTGTGGATGTGAACAAATGTATCAGTGGGTGACTCTATGCATTTCAGATGCTGTATGGCACTGTGGCCACAGCAGCCTTGTGTTCCTTTAGGAGGGAAAGGGAGAATGTCATTTTAAGTCTGAAACAGAAGTCCCTACGTTCATTTCAGCTGTTGAATGGCTGATACTGTTATGCAAGGCTCATTAATAATAGCGAGGATATATTGTCATAAGCAAACATAGATGATCTATTCTTCTCTATTTTTTAATGAGGTAATTTAACTGCTTTTCTTAACTGGGATTTTATTTGTTCTATACCTTGAAGAACCTTGTAAAAGATTCAAGTCAAGTGTAAAGTTATATGGCATAGTTTCAGAAAGGTCAGAAATATGATATAGGGATTCTTTGGTGGTGGTCAAATGATATGACTAATTCTATTGACGCACCCAAAAGGTACATGTATTAGGTCTCAAGGAACTTTTTAGTTGGATAAAAACTGGCTTTCAAAGGTTTCACATTTTGTTTTTCTGTGCCAAGTGTGTATGGGAGAAGCCTACAAGGTCAAGAGAAAATAAGCAAAAGTCAAAGACAGACTAGGAAGACAAATAGTAACATCTGGTAAATGACTTCCTTCTACATTTGTAGAGCTCTTGTTTACTGCAGTGAATGTGAAATGTTTTTCTTGGCAGGATTATAGGATTAAAGTCCATCAGTCTGGGAATAAAATTCATACTGGTTTATTATATTACTAAAACACAGTAACAAATTGTAAATGTAGTTGCATTTTAAAGCCTGCATGTAGTAAAAGAATCATCTAACAGTAATGCTGAATGGTTATAAAATAGGTAGCTGGATTTTTCTCTTTATTTGTAGTTTTTGAGGCATTTCAAATATTTCTCCTGGTTTATGCCAGTATTTGAAGTGCTATGTTTGTGCCCTCTGTCAGTTGACCATCATGTAAATCTGTCCTTGTGCTAATTAGAGGCCCATGTTCTCAGTCAGAGAAACAACGGAGCAAGGCTGCTAAACACTGCAAGTGAGATAGGCTGAGGACACTAAACAAATGAAGTTTTGTGTATCCCTTATGTCATGGGACCCCCAAAAGGGTAGCGATCTGCTGAGGAAAACTGAGTAAAAGAGGCAGAGTTCATCTGTCTTGGTGAATTTCTGTGATAGCTTCCAGCTGATTCCATGCTGCCCTTCCTCTGTCAGAATACTCAAGGAGAAATAATCCTGCAAACAGAGATGATTTCTATGGGAACTGTCTTCCCAGATGAATGCTTTTCTATTTAAAAAGAAAGTACAAATTTTATAATTTTTTTATCATGGGTATAGCAAACAAACAACTTGCCCCTTCTCTCTATCTTCTTTTCTTCTAGGACTCAAATTCTGCAGAGGTTAAAAAAACATCAGGGACAGCTGGGCTTCTCAGATAGAAGTTGCAAAGGTTTATTCAGTTGTAGGAGTACTTCAGTGAGTTCATGTAATCACTTTAAGTTTTATTTTCTTGTAATTAATGTTCCTGTGGTATTTTTTCATTGCTTGGACTTTGTTCAATGCTAAATAGTTTAACTGCAACAACAGAAGTGATTCCCTCTGAGATGAGGACATTTGGAACAAATGGCAACTGAAAATTCCTTGGGACTGGCTGATTCATAAACTAGTAGGTTAGTCTCAAACAAACTGTAGAAAATTCTGTGTATCTTTTAAAACTTTTAGCTGTGATATTAACTGAAGTCTCTAAGGCTAGGCAAGTGAAGTCGTCTTACAATAAACAGAAGATTGAAAGGGCTGTTTCTGTAGAGTTGTGTATCAATACACTTCTAGATCAGTTCCAAAAGCCACGATTGTAATTTGGCTGTATATGTAGGTCTAGTATCACATCCTGCTTGCATTACTTGAAAAATCAGGCCAGTTTATAGAGGAGGGGAAAAAATGTGTTATCAAAATTCTTGTTGATTGCTTACAGATTACTTTCTAGTTCGTTTTCATGCCAGTTTACCAGCTTGGCTGCTTTGACTTGAACACAATCTCTCCTGGTTTTAGACTTGTGGAACCTGGCCCTTCACATTCATATTTATAATGAGGTCTCTCTATTGTGTTTGATAAAAGCAGCAGAACCCTGTCTGCTTGAAAATCAGGGTGAATTGTTCAGCTGCTGTTGCAGTGAGGGACAGTTGTATTTTGCTATTATCTTTGATTAATGTGCACTTCACCACTACAAGACTTCCCTACAGATTTCACCAGCCACATGTCAGCAAGTAGAAGAGCCAATTTCTTGCCCTTTGTAAGTCAGGCCAAGGGGAGGTCTTGGGACCAGAAAGCCATAATGGACCATGAAAGTCTGAGAGCAATTATTTCTAACTAATCAAGCACAAGAAATAGCAGGAAACAAGGTTTTAGTGAAGAGATGTCTACTGAGAAACCTACATTTTTTATTTGCTACTTCCAAAGAAGATTACTAAAAAATAAAACAAAATAAATGAAAAAATCCCTGTAATACTTGAAAATAAAGACAGATCAAAAATCAGTCAGAAGGGAGAATAATCTGATGTATTTAAGAGATGCAGGCTCATTGCTTTTGATTTCCTTCATAAATAACATGGTATCTTTCCATGTTTTGTTTTTAAGGTAATAATGTTAAAAATTTTTAGGACAGCAGAAAGTAGATGTTTCAAGGTGAGTCAAGCTTAATTTATTTTAAAAGGTCATAGTTAATGAAGTTTTAAAGAGTAGACTAAGGCAAATTATTTATAGTCTGGATCCAGGCCAGTGCAGTACTGTATCAGGCCCTGGGTAGCTTAGGGGCAAATTTCACCTTAAGTAGGAAAGAACTTCTATTTCTCTGCCTAGTAGAAAGCTGTCCAAAGCCACCCTACTTCAGGGAATATAGAGCATTAAGTTCATAGATAATCTTATTCTTTCCTATCATGCTACCATCTTTTTCTCTTTGGGGATGCTGGAGGGCAAAATTCTTCCCTGATGCTGCAGTAGAAAAAATGTCCCATCCATTCATATAACTGCTTGGTCCCTGAGTAGACTTTGTTTGGATCATTCTCCACACCCACCTGTCCATTACCACTGTCACATTCTGGCTCTGCAGCTGACATCACCGGTAATCAAATGTAAAGTAATTAGGTTGTCAGCAGAATCAAAGCTCAGGCTTTTATTGCAAAGAGCAAACCACTGCTGATTTTACTGTGAAGTTGTCCTATGCTTCTTCGTTACACATTCAGTGTGTATTGGGTATTTATTTGGTGAGCTGTGTTAGGAGGAGTGTGGTGATGCTTCTCCTGTACCCAGCACTTGTAAGGCCACATCTGGAGCACTGTGTGCAGCTTTCTAGTATGAGAGATGAAACTATGGGAGTAAGTCCAGTGAAGGGCTGCTAAGATGCTTGAATGACTCTTGTGGAGAGAGCTGGGACTGTTCAGCTCAGAGGAGGCTCTTGTAGGATCTTATCAACAGCTAAAAATACCTGAAAGTAGGACGCACAGATGATGGAGCCAGGCTCTTTTCAGTAGTGCTTGGTGCTAGGACAAGAGGCAGTGGACGCAAACGAAACATGGGAGATGCTGCCTGAACAGCAAAAACCACTTCTGTACTCTGAGGGCAACTGAGCACTGGCCCTTGCTGCCTAGCAAGGTTATGAAATCTCTCACCCTGGAGATACTCAAAAGCAATCTGAACATCTGGCTCTAGATGGCCCTGCTGGAGCAGGGGTGTTGGAGCAGATGATCTCCAAAGGTCCCTTCCAACCTCAACCATTCTCTGATTGTGCAAAGGGTGAGAATTTAAGCCACATACACTAAACTGACTGTTTCCAAACTCCTTGGAGCTCAGTGGTGCTTAGAAATCCAGATGGAGCCACGCTGCACAGTTCCTAGAATAGGAAAGAGTCTCCCCTGCAAATCGAAGAGCTATTTTTCTCATCTTCCTGTTACCATCTGTTTGCACTAGACAATTTAATCCATATTAATAAAGAGTCAATGTTGAAAACATTTGACACAAATCTCCACCAACCAGTCAATCATATCCTGAAATAAATATTGAAGAGCTCCAGAATGTCTTGGCCCAACTATCAGACATATCTGGATGCACTGGACCATTGTTCAACGGTTCATTTTGCATAACTGTGATTCTGACACATGAACACTGTCTGCCCAGATTATTAAAGAAGATAAAAATAAAGCTGTTTGTTATACTTGCAGGTCACTTTCTGCTAGAGATAAATGCTATGAAGCATGAGATTGTGCTGCTTGTGTTTTAAATGAATTCAAGAAGGCATAGTGGGATTTATGATAGTGGTAGTATGTAATTATTGTAATGACATCCAAAGGAAAAGAAGCAAATCATGCCTTTAGGTGAAAAAAAGCTGACCAAGGGAAAAATATTGTGTGAGCAAATTGAAGTGACCTTCTAAATAAAAAATGTTTTTATTAACAACAAACCAGGGCTTCAGGAAAAAAAGCCCACAACATGTACTGTTTTGGAAATCAAAACTTTCTCTTTTTTTCTCCCCCAGGTACAGTGCGTGAATGGGAAGATCCTGGGCCCTTTCTGTACATCTGCTTGGTAAGTCTTCTGTTACACTTCTACTCTGTGATAAATGCATCCCTAGTGATCTGGTGTACTTGAAGAGAGAGTCATTTTCTAATTGTTCTTTTGTGACACATTAGCTTCTGCTTCTCTGTGTTAGATGGATGTGTGATGCTCTGGTGACAGTAAATGCTGTGAGTTTATACTCGCTGTTCCTTGTGAGCTTCTGCAAGCTATTGGACTAGTGTCTCAAAACAAACAACTACAGTTATATTGGATTGATCCCCTAGAAGACTTTCCCTGCAGTTACAGCTGTGAAGGGTTAACACTTGCATTTCAGTTTGATTTAAAGACTGCTTCAGCAAAATGTTTATTTCAAGAATCTATCTGTCTGAATAAACTGTGAGGGGAAATTAGCCTATGTGAATCTCTTCTTCTTTGGATGCTGGCTTGCTTCCTTACAGTGCACCAAAGAAGGTATCTGTAAAAGAACAATTCCCCAAATAATCTGAAAGTGATTTCCATGACATGTGACTTCTCTTCCAGAGGAATACTATGTGGATATTTTGGCTTTGTCTAAGATTAGGAAAGGTCAATGTCTCTATTGGAAGCTGTTGAATAGGAAATTGCACAGGGCCTTAAATAGGCTTGACACTCTCAAGCTGTAATAATTATAATTTTTGTAGCCCTTGGAAATAGAATTGGGGTGAGTTTCTCTTTCTCCTTCGCTTGCATAGGCAGAGCGGGGGTAGTTTTGCGAATTGGCTCCTGGCAGACAAAAAGTCAGTTAGTGTTGCAACCTGCCTTTCTCTTTCCTTTTTGAATAGTTTGCTTAAAAGACTTACACTAAGATCAAGAGTTTTGCAGATATATCAAGAATTAATGACCCTCGTATAAGTTACACATCCCATGCCAAACACCCTACATCCCAGCTGAGGTGACTTGTACAGAGAGAAACTCTGATAGGGAGTATGTTATGGGAGTAGCAACTGTACAGGAACAAGTATTGGGAATGACTTCTTACAGGGAAAACAAAAGATTTATGCAGTCATAAAAAGATGTGACCAAGATGTCCATAAAAATGAAAGCTTACTGGTCTGACAAGTCTTGGATTTCAGAGTTTTGTTGGATGCATATCTATATCCTAATGGGCCTGATTTTTTTTTTAACACCCCCACACTCCCTTATTGGTTTTTGTAGCTTTCCTTTGTGTTAGTATCAGACAGAAGTATCCTCTTACACAGTGATTCTCTTGAATTTTTCCTTCTTATCTGTCTTGTAATCATAGTGAAGAATCCAGACCTTTTGATGCAGATGAGGATTAGCTAGGATGAGGGGAATGATCCACTCCATGCTAGGCAAGGAGGAGTTATAGCTAGGGGAAAGGATATGCATGAGCTCTTTGGTTTTGCTCTTTCTCTGTGCTATAGACCTTTCAAGTAAAGGCAAGCACAAATACTGCTTTCTTCTGGGGGAGCCATTTGAGTTGTTAGTCAGTCAGTGTCAAATTCAGTTTGGCCTCATTAGGTGCAAGGGGAATTGCAGCCTGTAGACAGACTCAAAGAATGTCTGGGCTGTGACAGTTGGAGGGAGAGAAGTATTAAGGGAGTAGCTTTGGTGTCTGGTGAAACCAAAGACTAAAGATTTAGATGAATTCTTTTTCCAGCAGGATTCAAAGAATTTATTTTTTTTTTAAATCTTTTGGGTTGGCTACTCAGTCTTTCACGCTGTAATACATCAGTCTGTTGAAGAGTTTTCTTCTTTCTTTTGTCTGTAAACTGGCTGTTTCAGCCTCGTGGAGTGGAAAGTTATAGTTTATTGTGGGTTTGTTTATTTATTTAAAATAAGACTTCAACCACAGCTTGGAGTTAAGTACAATTGCACTGAGTAGGGAGAGGTGATAGAATTATGTTGTGCAATTACTTTATTCTGGAAAACTGTTTACAAACACTTGAAAATACTGCAGTCTAATTAATATAGCTAGTTCTATCTAAAAATATTGAAGATCTAGAAAAGAATTCTGGGATTATGTCCTTTTTGCAACATAATATATTTATGTGGCTTAGCAATGACTTAATTTCGTTAACTCTCCTGTTCTTAACCAATATGCTGTTTTTTGTCACCTTGATGGGATGGGCTGCTAGGTCTGACTAAAATTGTCACAGTTGTTCCCTCAGTATCAACTTAAGTAACTTCATTCTAGATTTGAGTCCTCTAGACACTGTTTTGAGGAAGGCAGTAATTATTTCATTTTTGGTAAAACAGAAGATTTCTTCTTCCTCCCTTCTTTCATTTGAGTAGTGTGTTACTGTCAGGCTTGAGAGCAGGCAGTTTATTCCTTTGCAAGCCAGCTGACTTGAGAATGTTAATGCAGTTATGTTAAACAGCCTTTTGGATTCGTCTTTTGACTTTGGATAGTCATGGCTTCACTATGCTTTCTGCTGTCTGAGATAACTTGAGAGAGAAATTATTGTGAGCAATTTATATACTCCACCAAGAGTTTTGGGGGAAATCATTATTCTGCTAAAATTGTGTTTTGGGAGTCAGTAAACCTGTTCTTGGTTCTCTAAATACCAGCCAATATGGCAAACAAATAATAGCCCAAGGAACTCAGGACTGTTTCTGCAGCAGAATGTCCATGCATTTTTGTATTTCTTTCAGCATGAATTCCAAGACTGGGTACGGTCTAAATGACATGTCCTGGGGTGACCAGCTTCATTTTGGTTTTTTGTGCCATTCACTTGCTGTACTCCCACACCTGCCTGGGAAAAGGAGTAGGCAGGAGGAAAGCTGTACTCCTCCTTCCTTCAGTCTTGAAGATCAACTCTCTACCTTTTTTACCTGGTGAAATGCAAGAATATTTTGTCAGAGGTCAGCAGGTCTCGAGCAAGGAGTAAGCAATGAGCCTGTGCTGAGGTGAAGGAAAAGTCCCATACCCCTTTGCAGACACCTAAACCCTTTTGCACTTGCTGGTTTTGAAATATCACAACAGTTGGCATTATCACCAGACATAGTCGAATTTTGTGTCAGTAACACAGAAGATTTCAGCGATGCCACCTATTGCTGTCACTATCGTTATCAGTAAGGCAGTTACCCAGCTTCCCAGCTCGCTCTTTGGGAGCTTGGGGGGGAGGCAGGGAAAGCAGAGGTGATGTTTGACAGCCTGCACCTGGGAATGTACATGCACCCTCTTGTGCCTTATCACACAGCTCTACCGGCCAAACCCTTTCTTCGTGTGTCAGGAAAAGGTGCAGTGACAGGAGCTGGCTGCCAGGATTTGACAAGCGAGTGGCTCTGGGTGAGAATCAGATGGTTAGCTGAAGCTAGGATGCTAGAAGGCGTATACTCCCAACTCTGATATTTGATGTGACTATGATGAAAGAATCGGTGACCTTTGCAGTCCTGTTATCACAGAGTCAGTGCTCAGGCCAAGTTTTACAAAGCCTAGGTTGTGGTTTCTCTTGCCATTGAAAAGCTTTTTGAAGATTAATGTTTGTAAGGGAGAAGATTATACTGTTAGTTGCAAAATTCCTGTTGTGGTGGTTTGTTTCCTTTGTTGGTTTGGTTTTTTTAGTTTTCAGAGAGCTTTTAGAGATTGAGAGTAGCAACCAGTTTTTCTGTTTTCCCCAGTGTTGTTGAACTTAGCAAATGATCTTGCAGGCCTTCAGTCTTTGTGCTCCCAGATGGCCAGGACCTCTTGCTCTTAAACTTGCATGTCTTGACATGGCTTAAGGCTGCTTCAGTTAAGAGCTGCACAAACAAGTGTTACCTTTGCTTTAGCTTCAATGACAGAAAATAAACACACGTACTCTTAAAATCCAATGAAAGTCAGGCAGTCTTTGTATGGTTTTAGTTCAGTCACTACAGCCGTACTCAACTAGGGAACCTAGAGAACAAGTAGAGAGGAGAAGGAAAAGTCCTTCCTGCCTTTCATGTAGAAACCCCTGATTTCTTCATCCTTTTCCAGGCAACAGAATGTCAAGTCAGGTTGTGTTGCCTAAGGCTGCTATGCAATGAGGGGATTTAAATGTAACCTTCC
Organism: Chloroceryle amazona; assembly: GCA_027560015.1. Taxonomy (NCBI): domain Eukaryota; kingdom Metazoa; phylum Chordata; class Aves; order Coraciiformes; family Cerylidae; genus Chloroceryle; species Chloroceryle amazona. The sequence goes on along the minus strand of JANHFX010007168.1, from coordinate 50,232 downwards.
CATACAGAGAAAGGAAGTCCCTTAATTCATTCAATATTTTATTAGAAATCTCTTAATGCTGGCCTTATTCCTAAAGGTAAACATCTCGGAGGCTTTTCAAAGCCTGCATTTCATTATTTAATAATCTGTTTTCAGTAACACAATTCCCTAGGTCTGAGCCTGTAACTAAGTCCACAGGCTGGAAATATCAGCAGTCCAGGAACTGTTAAATAATTAAGCCATTGGTGCCTCTAAGTGTTAGGCCTTGAGTCACTCATGTATTATTTTCACAAACTGCTAGGGAAAAAAATGTCGTGAAAAAAGATTAATCACTAGCTCTTTTTAAGGACAATATGACTTTTGTCTACAAAGGCATGTTTTGTAGCTGTATGAATTTTTGTTTAGAAAGTAGTATTTATAAGGGAATATTTAGCAGTGGGCCTGTCCATACCTGGCCCTTTGTGTGGAACAGTTTCACTTCTATTACACAGAGTTCTTCAATCTTCTGAGCTCACTGGAAATCCCTACCTCCATTCAGAGGCTAAATGTATTTTTATAGGACTTGTGTCTGGTATTCCCTGGAATAGCCATGACTTGAAAATGCAGGAGAGAGTGTGGCTGTGGAACAGCACAGCCCTGTATTAGGTGTGTGTGCATAAGTGCTTGTGCACGTGTGTGTGTGCATTTATATGCGTGTACATGAGCACACATTTGTGTGTATCCTGCTTCTCAAATGGGGGCAATGTCTCTGAGGGTAACTGAAGGCTAGGTGTTTGGGCTAGTCATTCTGACATCTCAGACACTGAGGTGGAAGTGAGATTGTTTTGAACACACAGGGTATGACACAAGCTGCTCTCTAATTTCAAGCAGATGGAGGCAGGTCAGCCCACTAAGGGAGTTTCTCATCCATGAATGATGTATGGCATGATTTTTCTTTATCAGAGAAAGAAGGTAAGATTGGTACTATTTACCCTGGAGGAGGACAAAGTAGTACAATCATGGATAAAATGTAAGAGGAGCTCAGGGAGGCATAACAGGGCATTTGTGAGCCCTAACAACATGCCTTCCATACTTTACTCCAGAGAGAAAACAACTGAGTGAGCACCACAATTTAGTACAGAACCAAAGTACTTTCTTCTGTAGACAATTTGAATTCCATTGCTATGTGGAGTGAAGTGGATGGATAGAAATTAGGGGCATGAAGGAAGGGAAAGAAAATGAGATTTTAATGAAATGGTGTAGGACACAAGAATATTTTTCTTGTACCGTTAAATATGACTCTGCACTTAGTGCAAAACCCCACATCAGTACAATACATGTGGACCGTCTGGAGTACTGGTTACTATTCTGTTGCAGATGATAGTATGACAATGCTACCCATCTCTATCCATTATCAAACATACTTAGTAAGCTTAGATCTGAAAATAAGTGGTTAGAATTAATTTTTTTCAGTGTGTCCATTTGTTTACTTTGGCTTTAAATACTTTGGGACTCTTGTGGTCTAACGGGAAATCTGTCTGCATTCCCTTCAGAGTTTATTTGCTGTATTTACAAGCTTGGAATATATTGACACAGTTACTAAGGAGAAACTAGCTTTTGGCAGTACAAGAAGCCTTAGCAGCTTTATATATACATACAGAATTTAAACACACAAACATTACAGTAAAAAAAGCCACAAAATTTAAGTTCTTTGCTTTCAAACCACTCAAATTATGAAATACTAGAACTAGGCTCACCTCTACAACCCCTGTTAGATCCTTTGTTCTCTGTATGTTTGTATAAAATAGGTGCTAATTTTGGCTCTCAGCATGAAAATATTTTTCTGCTAACGTTTGAGGCTTTTTCCTCAATCTGGATAATTCCAAACCCATGAAACTTGCCTTTCAGATCACCAAATATTTTAAAGTAACTTTTCTCTTAGCTCGGATTGGCTGGACTTATTTGTTGCCTTGATTTAAACATCGTATTGACATCTTGCTGTGAGCGTGGAGATAATCTTTGGTCAGTATCCTGTGGATTAAGGCTGTGATGGCTTTCTGCACTTGAAATGGTGAACAGCAGATTTAAAGGAAAAAAGATAGCTGTTTATGAATGCTATGTCAATTTCTGTTATGAAGATATCCCATTTCTTCAATAACTAGAGTTTACTTAGGAATGACTTTTTTCCCAAATTGTTAGCAATAAATGAAAATATGAGTACTGAAAGTGAAGAACTTCCTTTCATGGTATCCTTTTTGAGTCGTCTTTAAAAAACAAAACCCTACCTTATGGTTTACTTCAGGAAAGTTTAGAATTATGATTTTTAGCAAGTAAAAAGTAACTATTCATGCAAAATTGTTTTCACTAAACACCTCCTTATCTTTATGGTTGCTTTGCAGGATATGGTGTATCTTATCTGATGGTCATATTTACCTGTTCTGTGCTGGAAAGGGAGAAAAGTGAAGCTTCTACAATGTGGCTTAAAGCTCAGACTAAAGCTTTCATGCACAAAGTAATAGAGCAAATATCTTCTACCATCAATTCTATCTTGTGGCCCAAGACAACTTTCTTCTACTTCTTGGTGTTTTTTCATAGAACGGGTCTTTTTTTATCTTTGCCACTAGGATTTCAGAAGATTGCTGTAGTATAATTGTACTCTGTTCCAACTGAGTGTCACTATTGCTTTTTGTCACTGTGCTTGCTGAAGGGGGCAGGTTTCTTTGGTTTTTTTCAGTAGTGAAAGCTTCCTTCTCCCTTTGTTTTTGTTTTGTTTTTATTTAGCAAAACCTGCTTTTTGGAAATGCCTGTCATCTGTTCATCTGTCTATCGATCTTTACAGTGCTAAAACTTGAGCTGCCTTCATAAAATAATTCAGTACTGTTGCAGTGAGCAGTAGAGGATAAAATCAGCTGCACAACACAGCAAGTAACTTTTGGTTCAGAAAGACCTAAGTGATGTATTAATATGAACGTACACAGGTATTTTCCTCAAACAAAGAGGGCTCTGGATCTAATACAATGCTGTGTTGTGTTAGATCAGGGGTTTGGAGTGCAGGAATGGCGTTTTTAAGTCTTTTAGTCTGGTGCAATGACAGTACATCCTTTAGTTTTTCAGATGACACTTCTGAACTTAAACTACATAGTTTAAAACACCAAACAGACAAAAAACAGGATGGAAGCTTATAATGTACTCATTTCATTTGAGACTATTACTTCAATATCTTGTTCTTTAAATAACACAAATTTTTCTGGTCTGTTTTTTGTTGTGTGGTGTTTTGTTTTTACAATTGCCAAAGCTCTGTATCCCTAGCCACCTCACTAAAATAAAACAGTTCCTTGTATGCACTGTTATAACCACAGCAGATCGCTTATTTCAATGACATTTTATCCTTTTTTGACAAGAGCAAGTGTTAGTGTGAAGGATGAAAGGTTATTTAAAGTGGTAAATAAGATATTTAATCACTTTCAGGTAAGAAACCTCATATCACCTCAGTTCTGCAACAGGAAAAGTGTGTATAGAGGTAGCTAGCATAAAGCTGCTAAACGGAGGGAGCTTGTCAGACTTTCTGTCCTGTTTCTGCTCAGCCTGTGGCATATGTGGTGAAATTTGCCTGCCTATTTTTTCTTCTCTCTGGTGATAAAAAGATGTTCCTAGCAGTGATGTAAGAAACTGCCAGTTCTCCATCAGTAGGTAAATTCAGTATTTAGGGAATGCATGTCCCTGAAGAACAGAAGGAAAAATAAATAGCTCCTCTTGAATGAGTATTCTTAGAATAAACATGTGCAAATGTGAATGATGTAATGCACATTATTCTATAGAATTAAGATTTCCCTTTGGAGTTAGCAGGCAATTAAATGTCACATTTGAGGCAGAAATTGAACCAAGATGCCAATAGATATATTTTTCTGTCTAGCAACTACCTATTTCCTTTATAAAAATCATAGTATCATAGAATGGTTTGGGTCCATCTTGTTAAGCTTTCAGATGTCACAGGAGGGCTTGGACAAATATCTGCTAGATCTCTGCATTAATCTTTAACTGTGGTGGTGTTGGATTACTGCAAACCATAAAGTCAGGCTGCTGTGTGTCAGTCCACAAAATCTTAACACCACACTGCAGCTTCATTTAGAGGCCACTCCTAAGAGAAAGAAGCTTAAAGAATGCCTCAGTTACACCTAGAATTTCCATGTATCTCTAATGAAATAAGAACAAAAGCCAAAACCTACTGAATTTCATTACTTGGGCCCTTGTTGTTTTAAACCTCTTTTTAATAAATCAAGTTAGAATTATTTATTTTCTCCTGTGTTAATGTAATTATTTGATTTGATTTCTTATATACTCTAATGACTTTCCAATTGTTATTAATTACTATTGATATAAGTTACTCAGCTTTTGGTCCTGAACTTTGAGCATATATGAACTTTGAGCATATATGAATTATATAATATGAACTATATTATGAATTTCCAACAACAGCTCTGTGCATTTTCAATATTGGTACCAGATCTGGTGTCTCCTGCAATAATCCTATTTTGTCCCACTCAATTTTTTTTAATTTGTAACAAAGTTTTCCTACTGTTCAAATATTGAACTTTTTTCTCTACTAGTTTCAACACTTTAGGTCTTAGTACCATAAATGCTGCCATACTACCTTTTATCTGAAAGCCAAGTAATGCTCCAGTGAGTAACTGTAGGCAAGTTTACCTCTAACAGCCAATAATAACCAATAAATGGCTAGAACACATTTGAGGGTCGGGGGGAAACCATGGCTTTATGAAAGGAAAGAAGCAGATAATACGAACAGGAAAAAGAGGAAGTAGAGGGCTTAGCCCACAGCTCTCTTTCTAGGACATACAGAACACTTCTGCTGATGTTGCAGGCACTGAGACAGTAGCCAGAGACTCTTGAGCAGGATTGGCTCTCAATTAGCAGACATTTTGTACATGGTGCTGCTGACCCCCAGCTCTTCAAGCTGAGACTCTGCTGGTGAGATTCTCTTCTCGTGTGGGTGTAGACAGCACCTCTGCTGGAGCAGCTCGTGCAGAATGTGCAGCACTTCTGAAAACTCAACCATCTTAGCATTTTGGCAGTTTAAAACTCAATTAGCTTAAACCCTTGACCCAAGCACTTACCTTTAAACTAGCACCCTTTTCTCTAAACATAACAGAGCTGTGAGGAGAGCAACTGCTTTGGGCTGACACTGCTCCATGTACTGCAAGAAATTTGCCAGTATAGGTGGCAAGGGAGCAGTGGAGGTGTATTATGTCTTAAACAGGGTATGCTGTCCTAAACTGAGTGCAAGTACTGAATCTTATCCCTCACTTGCAGTGCTCAGAGCCTAGCCTGATTAGATCTAAGCAATCTAATTGGATTATTCTACTAGAAAGGTGGCGTTGGAGATTTCTTTAATTGTTGGGCATTTTAGCTCCACTAACCTATACCGTGATAAACAGCAAATAACTGTCAGCATCTCTGTGGCATATCTACTCTGTTCTGTTGATGTTTTGCATGTTCTGGAAAACAAACCAAATTATAAATGACAGCCTACAGCGTTCCCCTTTGCATTAGTGTGAATGAATTAAGCAGATTATAGAACTGTGTTTTCATATGGCTTTTTTTCTTGAGAGAAAATTATTTGGTTTGCCAGATCCTCTACTTTTTTTAATGTGAGGCACAGGGTCTCTGCAAATCCACATCACCTCAGGGAGAGCTTGGAGAATGAACTAGTTCCTAGAGGGTCCATTGCTGGATCAGGCCAAGGGTAGACATAATAGGAATGCAAATTACTTCCATTATACAATTTTAATAACTATGATTCAAAGACAACTGTTCCTGCAGCTTGTCCAACAGAAAAAATAATAAAATAAGCACAAGCCAACTGCTGAATAAAATGCCAGTAGCTGTGATGAAATATAATTCAATTTGGACAGGAAATGAGAAATACATGACCTAAAGGAAAAGAAATCTTTAGGCAGTGTAATTGGGGTAAAAAAACTCCCATTAGTATTATGAACTATGGGCTGAGCTGGGAACTCCCAAGCGTAAGAATTAAAGCTCCAAATCTGCAATTGTTCAGAACAAGTTAGAAGTGCAGCACATCTGGCGAAACATGAGGGTCTCCAATAAGACAACTTTATCATTTTAAATGCTTATCCAGAGAAAACCCAGTGAAAGAATTTGATTTAGCATACAGTTAAGAGCTACCAGCCTTAACAGTAAGGTAGTAACTTCACTGTTAATGTTCTTGCCTATAGAAGATTGCTAAATAGATTTGCCATGCTGGAAGAACACTTTCAGTTTGGGAGCTATTCATTTGTCCCAAGCTCAGGGTGATAGCCTTCTGCCTCTTCCTGGTTCTCATATGCTCTCTCCTCTCCCTCTCGTTATTATAATGTAATTATTCTTGTTTTCCTTCTCATGAGATACTTTTTACCCTAAGTTCATGTGAAATGGTCACTAGTACTCTCTTATTTGCACTATGGGAGAAAACTTCTGTCTACAACATGAAACCTGAACTTCCCGTCAAGTCAAACTTAAATCACCCACCAATTTCTGTATTTCCGTTCATTGAACCGTCTGCTCTTCAGCAACACAGTATATTTTTCTGTGTTCCTCCCTCTTCAGACCACACCACTTTCCATGGGATGAAGGCAGGTTTCTGGGACAGCTGTAGTGCCTTTACAAGAGAGCAGAGCATGCTTGCCAGTCTCTGCTGGCCTCAGATCACAGCGTGGAAAATAACGTTCAAAGATGGATCTCAGTGTCAGTGGTAACAATGCATTAAAAGTAAACTTGGTCACTAACCATTTCCCTGTTCCTAATCACATCAAATTTTATTTATTTTTGAATTATTGAAGATAACATGGTTATCACTGGATTCCAGTAAAAATAAATGCTGTGTGTTGAATTTAAACCTGTCCTAACCACCCACTGGCAGTGAGACCTGCATCTGTTGATGTCTACTAGTTAAACCAGTAACAAACTCTGCAGAACTTAATGCTATCTTATGCCATCACCTCAGATGTAGATTGTTATGTATGTAGACTGCAGTTTGAAGTTACTGTGTTGGATTTTACCATATGTTTCTCACATTACAGAATAATGTTTGCTGAAATTCAGAGGAGGGATGTAATAACAAACATGAAATGTATTATTTACTATTCTAGGGTCTTGGTTTTGTCTCTGTAATGAGTGACTAAGGGTAAATGCTCAGACTGGGAGCTACAGCGGTTAGTATCGGTGAGTGGGAGCAGGGTTCACTGCTGTACCTGGATACACAGCAACAAACAGCACACAAAATATTAGACTGGAGTGAAAGCAGAGGAGTGGCCTTTGCACTGTTGGATGCCAAACCCAGGTTCTTGTGCACTGATGAAAGGAATGTGCTCCAGAGGTGAGGCTGTAGCTCCTCTGTGATGCTTAGGAAGTTACAAGAGAAAAGACAGGGAGCGTGTACAGTCTTCATGTAACTTTTGCTTTTGGAATTATTAAATGGCAGTCTATGCCTAGGACCTGAGATGTTGGTGGGTTCACCTGAACTTGACACCAGTGTACACCAGCAGTCATTTTCATCACTTAGTAATTTTATTTCGGAATAGAAGGCCTTAAGTACAGCTGATCTGTGAAGGAGCAGCGTAAGTGAGCGTGAGCAAAAGCAGGTATAATACTTGAGGGGAATGAGTACTGGCAGTGCCAGGCTGACTCAAAGGATCCCCTATGGGTGGCCCTTAAGTGTCTTCTGGTGTGTTTGTTAACTTATCCATCTCCCTCTGGTCTTGTTCCTCCTGTAGCCAAGACTGTCGTGGGAAGTGTAGCACACTATGCTGGACAGCTGTGCTCCTGCTTTTATGAGGGGGGCAGGAGGATTGAGTTACTCTGTCATCTCTGTTGTCTAGCCCTGGAACCTAGTGCGAGGTTATTACGGATGTCTGCTGAGTCTGAAGCTCAGGCTAGCAAAACAGAAAGGGATAGCTGAGTGACACATGAAATTCTAACTGTATAAGATTCCAGAGCTGGAGACTATCTGTTCTGAACCTGTGAGAAGAGATTCTGTATGTAAAGCTTGAATGTTGGATTAAATATTAAGGTCTTGATTCTTCATTGCATTGCACTGATGTTATTCCAGGATCAGTATTCTGACTGCATCTTTAAATATTAAATTTGTTCTGACAGGATGGAAGCTGATATGCAACCTCTGACATTGGGCTCCCATGCTGTTTCCTATGTCACAAATGATGACAATTGCCAGAAACAGTGACTAGCAGCAGCAAGAGACTCTGCAATATTCACTTTCATTGCATTCTATATGTTCAGATATAATTTACAGTTTTGAAGTGTTGAAAAATGAGTGGCCTGACACAAGTGCTCAGTATCCTGTAGCAAGCCACTGGGAACAAGAAAGTTTTTCTTTCAAGATTCAACAAAAACAGTCCCTTACCGTGTGACACAAACAAGTTGCACCAAACCTGCCAATGATTCAGCATGTTTTTCTAAATTCAAACGGGGCTGCTGCCTAAAGTTTGCAGTAGGGATTCAAACCCTGCAGGGAAACACCAGAGGCTCCAGCCTTTCTCCCAGCATCAGTCATGGTGCCAGGTAGGGAACCAAATGAGTAGCAAAACACTCTCTGTACTAAACCAGCATAACAAATGGCTTCAGGGCACACAGAGAGGGGCATACGTGCAGCATTAATTAGTCTAAAAGTAATCAGCAAAATATTGCTAAAAAATCATGAGTGGCAAGACTGGATGAGCTTTTGAACTCAGTAATATGAAAACCCAAGTGCAATGACAGAATTTGATGGACTTTGGGAGGTTTAAGTGAGAAGCAGACCAGTTTTGACTGAAAAAGAGAAACCCAGGATAAGATGTAATTTGCTGTAGTAATAAAAGGCTAATGTAGGTTTTTCCAGCAAATTCTGACCTACACAAGACAGAGAAGCAGCAGACATTACTGTCTGCTAGAATTAGCCATGTTGATTGCAGCATTTTGTTGAATTTAGCTGTGTGTCTAGGTGGAAACTCGAAGTGAATAATTCAGTTTTTCAAACATGTTCATTGTTCAAAGGTTTTGGGGAGATATTTATGAAACTAGATTTCAGCGTATGGGTCATGCCTGAATGGCCTGTTCTTAGTTTTACCTGCCACATTATATATTTAATATGGCATCCTTGAGCTATGTGATCCATCATATAAGTCTTAAGTTTTAAAATATTTTTCTATTTTTCACTCTTTTTCTACTTGTGACCAGTAGGAAAAGAACATGTTTATCATACTTTGCTAAACACAGGAGTCTAATGTGACTGGAGAGCCAGGGCATTGTTGACACTCTTATTTTCTTTCCTGTTTCATACAATTTGTCGTGCTAAGGTGAGTAGGGCTTCCTGTTGGGACTGAGGCTCCCAAATCACTTAGAACTCATGAAAAAAAATCTATATCCTAAATGATACTGTCTGGTGTGTGCTGTCACCACAGGTCAAGCTAGAAAGCTGTAGTACACAGTACTAACAGTAGAGTATGCATCAGGGATGAGAATTCTTCCCGTACTGATGATTCCAGCAATATCCTTTAACAATATTGGCATTTGCCTTCCCTTGTATAGTTGTCACCTGGCCCATTGCCTCCGTGTAGTTCTGGTTTTGTGACTGTTTTCTTCTGTGGTATGGTGACTTGGAATGAAGAATATCTGGTTTAACATTGTAGTTCAGTCATAGCTTTCCCTTTGCATGTCTAATTATATTAGCATTGCATGCCCCCTTTTTCCTGGCCAGTTTCATCTCTATCACTTTTCTGAGGCTGCTGAAAGAGTCAATACCTGAGTTTCTGTAGGAGGTGATTTCCTGGCAATATTGACTTAGCTTCAGAATCTTTATTACTGTGGCATGTGTGGGCCCTGCCTATATGACATCTGGGTCAGACTCTGATCAAACAGACTTTCTGTAAAGCTGGGAGCACTTTAGCATCTCAAAAAATGTGTTAGTGTAAATGGAAAGTGCAGTGTGTTTATCCAAACTGTTCTTGGGTGCTCATCCAGCCAAGGACAAAGCAGCTGAACATCAGCACATGGTTAATTTAATTTAGATGAATCTTGAAATGATAACATTTTTAGCTGACTCAAAAAAAAAAATCATCTGAACAGAGACACATGCTGCTTGTAGGTGTTGTCTGAGGTGGAAATCCAGTGTAACTCAATATTTAACTCCTTCAAGAGTTAGTCCCAGCTCCACCCATGACAGAATTTAGTGTTGGCAAAGCTTTTCACATACTGCGTGGTGTGGTGCAGGTGCACAGCACTGCTTGTGCTAAACAGAAAATTCCCTGTGCTTAAGTCTCAATTAGATCTGACCCAGCTGATTCTTTGGCTGACCCTTGCTCTTTTTGTTAACCATCCTTCCATATCACAAATAGCTTTTTGAAAACTTCCCTAATTCCGGTATTTGGCTCACTTTTTATTTCTTGCTGGAATATTATGCAGATTCTAGCCTCTGCATTTTAGAAATTCACTTTAAAGAAAAAAAGATGCAGGTACTTCTGCTGACCTGCACATACTTATACCCAACTCTTCCTTGCTTAAATAAGCAAAGGTATGGAAAATGTCACTGACTGATATGAGAAGAGCAAATGTAGTGCCCAACAGCTTTGTATAAAACTGAATTGGATCAGGAACTAAGAGTTTAAATGAAGAAAAAAATCTTCAACTATGAAGGAAAGACTTAATTCAGTGAAATGGCATTATATGTTGTTGTGCCAAAGGCTGTACTGCTGAAGAATTGAAGAGTGGACAGATGGATGTGTGCACACAGTCATGATATAACGCTTGTCAGATGAAAGGCTGGTGCCTTTTTGGCTTTCTGCTTCTCTTCAGAAAGACAGCTGCAGTGTGTCTGAGGGACACATCTTTGTTGCAGTTTCAACAGCTAGGTTGTTGCTGTCATACTTCAAGTTCTTAAAATACTGTCTGTGAAAGATAACCCATTGGCTGCTTGGTAATGTGACAGATATCCATGGATGAACCAAAATGCCTCCTCCCTTTTGCTCTCCAGTTACATTTAGAGCAGAAGAGGATGACATTCTTTTGGTTAGATGGGATTTTGCCTTTTTTTTTCTTTGTAGAAACCTTGTGTTACGGTTGGTCAGAAAATGTAATATCTGGTTTTTTTTCTTCATGAGCACCAAAGTTCATTATTGCTTGAGTCACTGGCCTCTGTTTTCCATGACTAACCCTGCATTTGTGTACCATGCACTACCTCTAACTTTGGATAGCACATTATGGCAGTGTGGACCAGCAGGCATATGAATGAGGTTTGTTGCAGAACAGACATTTTTCAAAAGCCATATGAGGATATTCAATTAATTGAAATCAGATTCTGAATATTCTTAGGGAGCAAGTTGGTAAAAAACGGTAGGATATCAAACAGGAGCCTGAGTCAGATAAACAGATTATACCTGATGTGCTTTATGCATTCTCAGATGATTTTGTTCCATATTCTTGTAATAACTTTCTGAATTTAGTCAACTGTAATATGATCACTAAATTTGTGACACAGGGAGGCAAGCAGTTTAATGGCAGATAAGGGGCAGGAAACTGTGCATCATAAAATAAATACTTCTTTAAAAAAAGTTCATACTGTTTTTCTTCTGTGAATGTTGTCCTTTGAGTCATCAGACTAAACAGCAATAGTCATTCCTCAGCCCTACATGTGTCTGTGGTAATTAAATGCTTTCTTACTGCCTGCTTCTTCTATACTGGGAGCCCTCTGCTACAAAATACAATGATGGGATGGAGGATGGATGATGCATGATTCCTGCAGTGCAATTTTAGGAGATTAAGAAAATAAGGCTAAATAGAAATTGCATGTGTCAAAAATTAAACCACGTTGAAAATAACAGGACTTTGGGAGGGATAGGTTCTTAAGCATTAAAAATGCCTAGGCAGCATGTAAAATAACTTATTTCATGAATATCAATTACACAAATGGGAATTTGGTTATAGACTGTGTAGACAATAAGTAGTTAGCTTCTGTCAGTAGCATACAAGGCAAAAGAGCTTTCAGAGGGAGGCAGCACACAGAAGTTTTAAAATGGACATGGAGACAACAGTATTTCGTGGAGGTGCCTAATCTCAGTGCTGGAAGCAAGAGCTGTGTGAGTGCAGCCACCCTGCTGACAGCCCCTGGTATCAAAAGTGGCTCTGGGGAGTGTTAGGTTCAGAGAGGCTTCAGTTAGATATGTTGGCTGACTTGCCTGGGGTCTGCTGCATCACACAGATCTGGCACTTCTAGAACACCGTTAGAGTCTTCTAAAAGCTCTGCTGCACTCAAGTGCTTTCACTTTGATACCTACTATAAATGCTCAAACTGAGGTCTAAACCAGTATTTAGACTGGAATATAGGAAAAGACAGGATATTTAGATTCAAGAGCTGCTTTTGTTGTTGAAGAGTAGAGAGGAACAGCTATTTATACAGTTTGCATGTAGGGTTGCATTTGGTTTTGAATTGCATTCTTTATCTTTACAGAGTGAGTTTTCAGTTTAGACTTAATCCTAAATAAATCCAACTAAATATTTTTATATACAAATGTTACTTATTTACACTTGAGATTAATCAATTTATAAATAATAGAGATATAAAGAGATAATAGAGAATTTGTCTGCTATTTGGCAACTTAAGTAACATGATTTAAACTACATAGGTTAGTAATTCAATCAATTTTTAAGCTTTAATGAACCTTGATGATCCTGCTCCTTCTGTGTAGGCATCTTTTTATTTTGTTATTATTGTCTAGAGATCCATTTCCACCAAAAGTTAGAATAAGGACCAGTGAACACCATATGCCCTAGTGACCTTGGATATCCTGAAGTCCTTGTTCAGGGAAAAAACTTGGCTCTAACCATTGCACCACTTATTGAAAAGATGACTCACAGCATTTTTCTAGACAGGGTATTAAGGGGACTAATAATGGTATAGTAATCTCCTTGGAACTTTGCAAATCCACTGAGCAAATGAAGGATTAATATCCTGATATGTTATGAATGGTGATATTGGATTGGTTACACTTTCTTAAAATATCCCATTTCAAACATTGGAAGTAAAGCTAAAGAGTGTACACATAGTCCTATAGATGGTCTAGGACTTCAAGTAGTGAAAGATTACCCAGGGTGGTACTGCCAAAGCATCTTCTGCTGAAGCTGCTTTGTAGGGGACTAGGCTGGGGGGGGGAGGGGGGGGTGGTGGGTTTAAAACTAAGCCCATGCTAGAGGCTAGGAGCAGGAGAGAAAAAGCCTAGCATTCCAGTTAGGGTGGGACTGCAATAAAGCTGCCAAAGGAAAGGACAGGCTCCACAAAGACTTCTCCCTCAAATTCATCACGTGTGGCAGCGATGGGGACCTTGGGCTAAGGCTCACCTCATTCTTTGACCTAGGATCAAGGATTATTCTTAAGACAGGGGATGACAGACTAATCTTGGGGCATTATTTGGAGTGAGGATGCCAAAAACATTGTCCGCTGGGGAGCTGGCTTCGGGCTTGACCTAAAGTTTAATGCTTGTTGATGCCTAGGATTAGGGGGGTGAGCTGAGGAGAGACAAACCTTAGAGTTGCAGGTAGACTGAAGCTGTAAATGGGCTGCCAAAGGAGGGGGAAGGCTGTGGGGAAAAAAGTTATCCGCTGAGAACTTCATGCAGGGCTAGGTCATGGAACTTGGGCTAAGATTCGCTGGGAGACCAAGTGTTGGAGCCATAGGTGAAGTGGGAATGTAAAGGTGCTGCTGAAGAAATCGGCAATCTGCGAGTAGACTTCTCCCTTCAGAAATTCTTCATGTTGTGGAGGGCTATTGGGGTTTCCTCTATGGTTCAGCCATCATCTAGGGTTGGGGAGGGCAGAGAGCTTAGCGCTGAGGTTGTATTGGGGCTGCAAATGGGCTGTCAAAAGAAGGAGCAAGCTGGAGAGGAATCCTCTTGCGAGAGCTTCATGTGAGACTTCTTGTGGGTTTTACCAGTAAACATCTAATTCCATTCCAACCTATATTATTCTATGATTATGTATTGACTCTGGGAAACAATCTGAAATGAAGCAAAAAAACCTCTATGGCTGCAGTTCAAGTTTAAAAACCAGAAAATTCAGGATTATTCTCCCATATTTTCCTCAACCATAAAAGAGTCTGATGCAGCCCTGCATTGGCTACTATCCAGTCTAGTTGGGAGGTAAGTTGTAATCCTTCTCCTGGAATTCAGCCTTCACCGCCATGCCCCCAGTCCCTCTTCTGAGAGCTGAAGTCAGCCAAGTGGAACCACAAGCCCTGCAAGACACTGACATTCACAAACCAGTCCTCCCACTCTCCTACCTCAACATTTCCCTCTCATTTGCTGAATTTCCTTATTGGCCCAGACATCTCCAGCCTAGACAAGTCTTTGCTGTGGCAAACCATCTAAATGCTTTGGGCATGGAGAAAACAAAATGTATTTTCTGGCTCCAGACTGCAAACAGACTTATCATCTTCATACCAAAAATTCAGCTGTGCTTTCTAAATGTGTGACACTTCCAGCACATAGGGGAAAAACTGCCTGGGGACTGGGAATGCTCTGTGTTGAAGGGCTGGGCCATCCCTTTTTGAAGAAGGCTCTTCGGGAGTCAGTTGACAGGTAATTTTGTGGGCCATTCAAATAGTCAGTCCAGAATGTCAAGCCTGTGAGATGTTGATCTTTTTTCAGCCAAACTTACTGTTATCTTTCTGTGAGAATCCCATGGTAGCCATTAAAGAGATTTTTCGAAGTTTACAGGTCTTCGTATAAATCAAGATGTTTGTAGAGATCAGGGTCAAACCATGGAATAAAATATTTTAAGTACCAAGTGCTGAAGTTTTAAGTGTTGCCCATTTCAGGGGCCAATTTAAACAAGACAGAATTAAGTTGAGCTGTTTACCTTTCTAATACTGCTTGCTATAGCATAATAAATGGCTATAAGCCAAGGAAGGTGACTGGAAGAATGTTTTGTTTAGACTACTACACTAGCCAGTTCAACATTGTGGTAGGAACACAGAAGGTCAGGAGCGAGCTGAACTGGCAGAGCTACCATAAGACTGACAAGTTACTGAAATAACTGAAGAAATTGAATTTATGCTTCAAATTTCCCCAAACATCCCTATAATATTTAAATATTTTGGAAATGGGTGTTATTTTATAAAGGGGATAAGGGAGAAGGAGATTATCCTTGCCACTGTTACACTGTTTTCTACTTCTTTGGGGGCATTTACTTCATTGTACTTCTAGTTTTACCACTAGCTAAGTGCTTTTTGAGAAGTCCTGTCATTCTCCATACTACTGCTTTTCTTTCTCTAAAACAGCAACAGTACTTCCTCCTTGCTCTCTGGAGCCTTCAGCTCTCTGAAGTCCCTAGAGAGCCTTCATTATATTTTGTTTTATTGGCAGTAGGACCAGCAACTTTAGAACTGCACAGAGAACAAAGCGAATTTAGCTTATGAAAACACTTGTGTCCAATTTAGTGAGAAACAAGCTCCAAGAAGCATTTTGCTGCAGGCCTAAGGAGTCTTGTGATTGCAGAGCTGGGATGAGAAAAGAAAAAGGCTGTTGTGCTCACAGAGCAGTGGGCCTTTCTCCCAGAACCTGGGAGAGCCTATCATGGCAGAGGGGTGCTTTAGAATTGTGCAAATTAAGTGAGGTTTCATGTAACTGTATATTAAAAAGATAGGAGTGTTTGGTCATAGCTTCTAAAAGCCATAGTTCAAATCATCTTTGTCAAAAAGGTTATGGTGGAGAACTTGCGTCTGAAACCACAAGGCATTTTGCAGATGAGGGGGTACCAAGAGAAAGAATGTAGCATGCACTTATAACAACTATTCTTATGATACAGTGTTCTGTTATTTATGTCCCTGGAAACAATGAAGCCATGAGGAGTTCAATCTCCAAGTCTTTTAATCTTGTGGTATCTGTGAAAAGCACTAGGCTAACACCATTTATTTGTGGAAAAAGTAAGGAGTGTCCCCACACAGATTAGATTAATATCTTTGTTACTTTTAGGGATCTTGGAGAAGTTTAAATTTGGTTACATGTGGTATTTGTATACAATGCAAAGAAAACACTGCAGCCTTAGCTACGGGACTCACATCACTGAGGAATAATTCATTCTAGAATAGTCTTCTCCCTAGGGGCTGCAGCTGAACAGAAATTGGGAGGGGCTGCTTCAGCTAGAAATGGCAACTTTGCCCTTCTTAAACATGTAAGACAAGCTGCACCTTTCTATCTGAGAGCTGGAATCAGGGCCAAAGTTTGCTGGACACTCTTCTTTATGTACCCCAGGAGACCATTGGTGGTCTTGGCCACAGGGCACACTGCTGGCTCAACAGAATGGGGAAGGCATTGTTCAGGAAATGGTTGTATTGAATCAATTATTTCTTAGGCAAAGAGTGTTTTTCTTAGCCAAGATATAGAGCACCTGGAAGTTTTGCTATTTAAGTGCCAGTTGCTGAGGATGACTACAATCTGCTTTACCTTGCACATCAGACTCTTAATTTGCTCTCATAAATCCAACAGCTTTTGTCATGCAGTTTGCTCAATTTGTACATCTTATTCCATTAGTTTTCATATCTTAGTTTTCTCTCTCAACCTCTCATCACTATTGCAATTCAACAATTCTTTGCATGACAAGTTAATATCAAGAATTTGTAGCATTTTTTATTGATTCCTGCTTCTCCTGCAGCTGGTTTTAAGCTATGCTTGGATATTTTTAGTTTACCTGAGTATCAATGGATGGCTGTCCCTATTGCAGCTGTCACAACAGCTGTGATCTTGCAGGAGTAATACCTTTACTTCATCTCACTACAATCTTCAGTTTGCCTTTACTTTAAAGAGAAGACAGCTTCTATTTTTATTTGTCTGCTGGATTTGAACTTCAGCTTGGTGAAGAGTTAAAAAGGAGGATGTTCCTGAGGATGCATTTGATTTCAAGAGCTGTGTTGTTGTTTGTGGGAGGTATTTTGTAAATCTTGATGGAAACATGAGTTGGCGGCTCTGACTATGGGCAAAAAGTATTTCTGAAAGACTCTCTGAAGTAAAGCAGCAAATGCTGGTTAGCTGTGTCTCCACTCCCTTGCTTTTCTGAAATTGTCTAGACACTTACTGTCAGGAACATGCATGGGACCAATAAATGGTAAATTCAGTGAATTATTGTGGCAAATTAACATGGAATGCATTAGTAGCTAGTATTTCTATGAGAAACCTGGCTGGAAGAGTTAGTCACTTAAGTAAATCATAACAGTACCGTGTGGTTTGCATCCAATCCAACCAAAGCAGCACAAATTTGAAAAGCTCTTGTTTAGGTGTTGCTAAATTATAAATCAAGAGTTGGTAGACATCATTATGAAGGTAATCGTTACAGAAATAAAAAAAATCTCTGATGCTTCATGCTACTCATAGGACAAAAAGCTGCAATTGCTGGGTTGATTACTGTATGGTAGTTGCTGTTCTCTTGTATGAAAGTATTTTAAAACACAAGTTCTTAATACAATGAACCATCTAGAGCAAATTGCCACGTTTACTTCATTAGCATTACCAAAGCTGGAATAAAGCGTAAACTACAGCTGATTTGCATATTCATAGGGGTCTCTTGCATTTATTGCTAATATTGTTGAGTAATAGAAAGCGGAAATCTCCCTGTTACCTTAAGGGATGCTGGGGTTTTATCTTCGTTTCACTTTAGGCCTGTTGCCTTTCACGTGAGTCGTAAAGATAGACACTCTGCACCTTATATTCCTTACTCCTATTTTCATCCTACCTGCTGGGTCAGACACCAGAACTAAACTGTTGGGCTGCCTTTCTACCACCCGCTCACATTATTCTTTGACTGTAGTGGGTCTGTCTTCAGTTTTGTGCTTTCAGATATTGACTAGAAAATGATTCATTATTGATTTCAAATAAACTTGTTCTTATAGCATGATGTGCACTTTCACATAGGAGAAAGTAGAATTCAGAGCAGGAACAAAGGTGTTTGGTGGAATAAATCAGCAGGTATTTCTAGGATATGGTACAACTGCTAAAGGCTGTCAATCTTCATGTTTGGTTGTCCTGGTATAAGAATGATGTCAAAATGATTTGCTATTTCTCTGATGAAAAAAAGAAAATAAACAGGAGAGTATGGTGTAACATGACTCCTTCCAGATGGTGGAATCATGGTGTGGCAAATTATATCTCTGGATAATATTATGTGGATTTTACCTTTGAAATTTCCATTAAAATCCAGCTGTATTATCAGTTTGTCATGAACACTGAAGTCTTTCTGAGTTATCCATTCTGAGTGATATAGCTGCTCAGAAGTTTCTGAGAGTTTTGCCTGACACTTTCTACGTCTGGCCTCAGGTACAATGTCCAGGCTTCAGAAATAAATAAGCAAATTATGCTCAGCCGTTTTGAAGTTAAAGTGAGGCAAAGTTGCAGTCTTCACATACTCCAAATGACACTTCTGTGCTTTCGTAACTCACACAGCTGGTGTTATAAATCTTGAAGTAGGATTCTTTCATCGTTCTCTGGAGCGAAAAACAAGCTGAAATTAAGAAATATGGGTTCATTATTTTAAAAGCTGACATTTGCAAATGCACAATAGAATGACTTTTTCTGGTTAACAGAATAATTGAACATCTTGCACATCAACAAACAGTGTATTAAGACCATCTGAAGCATACAGATGAATTCAAGTAGAAATTTATCAAGACTTAAAGTTTGTGCTTTAACTTGGGGTGTCTTAAAATGTGTTATTCAGAGGACAGCGCATTTTTAAAATTACATGCTTTATTTTATTTTTTTTTAAACCAAGAGGTGATAAAGGGGATTAACTCAGTGACAACTAAGTACAGTCTACATATTATTCAGAAATAAAGTACCTTTATTCAGTTTATCATCATTATTTTCTACTGCTAATTAGGATAAACACATATGTACAGGGCAGTTTAATGTGATTCTACTAATTCATTTTAGAATTCATTGAGATTATTTTCCGGAGTATATTTATATACAGAAAGTCTTCATTTGAGAGAAATTAGATAACTATATGGAGCAATTAACCTTTTCTGTACTTTCATTGTTTTGTCTCTGTGATAACATGAAGTTTTATTGGTATCTCTCTCTCCAAATGTAGCCCTAATGTTTTCCTTAGGAGTGAGAATCTTACCAGTAACAGCAGAGGAAAACACTTCTAAAACTACAAACCAGAAAAGAGCCCAAGTACATACTTTACCAAAAAAAGCATCTTATATTTCATTATAGGTGGCATTTACATTGCTTATGTGTCCTTAGGTTTTATTGCTCAAATAGTTTAGGAGCACTAAGATAATTTGTTTGGTTTTTTTTCCCATTTTTCTTAAAAGTTAGAGAACATAGATTTTAAAACTACTTTTTTTTACAAGGTAGAGCTAGCAGATGAAAGCCCTGGAATAAAGACAGTAAAGGTTTCTGTCATCAACCATTATATGGATATATAGTATCTTATATATCTACTTTCACTAAAAAATCTGAGCATTAGCTGCTTTTAGATAATAAAGGTAACCCAAAATTTGGTAATGTTAATTTTTCTCTTCCATGTAGAATGGAGATGCTTTTCTTGGCTTTAATGTTTTGTTAAGGATACCTTATTTAATGTTTCTGTTGTTGTGTAGACTTATGCTGCCTTGAACCTAAACCCAAGCAAAGTTGTTAATTGAATAGCTATTTCAAGGGAAATAGATTTGCTCCATTAGTTTAGAATCTGTGCTTTACGACATAATGCAATTAAGGAACACAGCACTGGGCACAGGAAATGGCATGATGCTATCTCGCTGGAATTCTCAGCCGTACTTACCATCATCACACAACACCACTAAGGAACTCAGCTTCAAGCCAAAAGTTTCAGCCTCTTAAGATTATATAACTGGAGGAAAGACCAATAACATCTCTCCAGACCTCTTCTAAAATGGATTGCATTTCAGATTATTTTTCTTTCATCACAATATGTTACGACAATTTTGCTTTCCTATCTTCTGTGGTCTGTAAGCATGCCCATGATACATGTCAGTCTTCCACTGGGGAAAAATAAAATCTAAGATAGAGAAGGTGTTGTATAAGAAGTGTATTTTTCCTTCTTAGTTGTTTACTGCTATCAGCAGGAAAGACAATATCATTGTGGAGGCAGCTGCAGGGACAGCTTACACAGGGATAGCATGGATGACTCTGATGTGGACAGGAATACTCGAGGTAGAAGAGAGCTGTTAGATACTTGTCTGAGGAGAAAGCAAGCAGCAGTGAGACCAGCCACAGTGATGTTACAGTTCTCATGGAAATTTGAGAGTACCTAGGAGTCCAGAGCTTACTCAGGTTCCAGGGCTGTGTCTGGAGGGGAGTTTAGTGGACTAGGCGCTGGAGTTTTCACCAGACTGGGGGAAGACAGCAGTGACTGGGTTCATTTTGTATGCGTGGTGTGTTGCTACAGTGTAGCTTTGTGACTTTTAATGACTCGGAAACCACCTCATCACTCGAGGAAGGAATCTGCTGGAGTTTGCCTTCACTCAGCTTGACAAGGTGATGAGGGGGATAGATCCCCCTTACATGAAAACACTTGTCAGTTGTATCAAGACAAGCACCAATGTCACCTTGAGAAAAATGTCCCTCAGCTGACGTTCGACACATATGCGTACCCTTCATACTGCAGCACAGCCTAATGTCATATGCTATATGCAAATACACTGGTTTGCCTTTTTCTTTTTCCATGGTGCTTTCTCAAGAGTTCTGTCTTGACTGATTAAAAGCAATGTGCAATTTCTTCCGAGTTCCTGGGTTAAATAAGCAGAGAAGGCAAATTCTGTGGATGGTGGTGTAAAACTTGTGAATGTTGCCTGTTTAAGTAGGTAACTGGAGAATTCTCTGACATGTTGTTCAGGGTAGTTAAAAAAAAATACCAGCAGAATAAGAACTCGGAATGCTGTTCGCCAACGGTTTTGATCATGTTTTAGGATTTGGTTTATATTCTTTCAGCCAGCCAGCCTTGATCCAAAGCATTATAATTAAATACCAGTGAATTATCTGTCCTTGTAAGCATGTTGTAACAGCTGCACCCCTGGTGATTGCTCTTTGGTAGTATCCCATAAAGGTTCACGGTGCTTTTGTGTTAAATATGATTCTGTTAAAAGGTTCATGATACGTGAAGGCTGAACTAACCAGTGCTACTAGCCAGACCCTTCACTGGTGCAACAGACCTTGAACAGGACTGATCCTTTATCCGACTTTATTGCACTCCTGCTTGGATTTTGCTAGGAAAAAAAAGTGGATGCAAAATTCACTCAAGAAATAAATGGGATTTATAAAATAGGTCCAGCTCAAAACTGAGCCTTTCCCAGCAGTGAAGTTAAAATACAGTGTTTGCTTCATTCTATGGTGCTAATTTTACTTGAAATATTTTTGCCAATTTAATGCTTTTTCATGTATTGGGGGTGTGTGTGTTACTTGTCACAAAAGTTGTCTGTTTACTACTTATGTTACCACCACTTGTTTCTTTAAGTTGAGGTTTTAACTCCAAAGCTGTATTGATAGAGATGTGCTGATCACTTGTAGCCCTCGCTGGAGGAAACTGCAGCTGCCATGTGCTTGGTCCTTGCCTGACACCTATGTCAGTTTAAGCAAATCAGAGGTGAACAGCTACCGGGGTTCATGGGATAAAACTCTTGGAAGGAAAAGCATGGCTAAGTTATCAGTTTTACAGGGCATAAACTTTCTCATACTTCCCTTCATCTGACTTGCAGACTGAGGGTATCTGTCAAATGCTGCTCTTGGCCTCGTGTCTGAGAAATCTTCTGCTGTATTTTCCTGAGGGAGTTGCAACTGTTAGTGCTTGTGCTTTGGCAGCCTATGATCAGAATATTTTAATTGTTTCCTAACAGCATGAAAATGTGACTGGCTAGAGATGACCCTTGTCTTTGCTTGGTCTCCCTCTCCTGGAAGGCACTCTGTTTTTGAGTTGTACTGAAAGTGACTTGCCCCGTACCGCAAAGCTCTGCATTTTGTGCAGTTGCTAAGGGCTGTCCAAAGATGAATTAGAGTATAGAAATTCCCATTTGGAGTTGCTATTGAGAAGTAAAAAATAAAAGAATTCTGCTGCTCTTTAATACTGCTGTCTTGTTTGAATCTGGGCCAAGTAGTAGTGCACAGTAAGCCAAGGTGTGAATTTATACAGCACAAGCAACCCTGTCAGCATTTATTTAGAAGTGCTTTTGAAATTAGACACAGAGAAGCTTTCTGAATGGCAGAAGTAAAGGGATAATGTTCTGTGCTCTAAACAAAGGTAATCTGCTTGAACCAGAGAGGTTAGAGGAATACAGGATTCGAGTGGATCCCGTTTTCAGTGGTGTTAATTGATAGGGCAGGGGCCCAAGGACAGATCATCAGTTAGGCACCGCGGTGTCGGTTTCCGTGTATGCTGGGTATGGGCTTTGTGCGTGCAAGTGGATATATCCATATGGCTGCTTATGTCAGAGTTCTGGGTATGTTTTTCATATGCTTCATCATCTTACAAATATGTTTCAAAATGTTGCTAAATTTCATGCAGTTAGAGAGAACAAAGCATTAAGGACAATAATTTTATGCTTTATACAGTATAAACAAAAAAAATCCAGAACTTTCCAGGCAAGTGAAGGGAGTGTGTCAAATGTAATCTATAAAAGTCAGGCAAAAAGACCTTGCTTGGAAAAGAAATGCAGAGTGGTTTTAATTAACATTTTGCTTCAGGTCATACCATGTTCTTTCAATTAGGACTTTGGTGTAAGGAAAACTGTCTTTTCCTAAATGTCCCTAATTCTTTAAAGGCAAAGACTTGGTCATTTTCCAGAGATGGGGAAGGGTAAGTTTGTCTTTAGTAGAGCAGAGTAAAAATTGTGATTCTCTCTCAATTATGAATATAACTGGGAAGAGTCAGGACCAAGCAAATTTAAGTGCCATTCTTAAATTCTTCTTGCAGTTCAACTCTATTGTGTTTTTTCTTCAGAGTATGTTTCCATTGCAAAACTCTGGCATAAATAATTTTCCTTGATGCTTTAATCACTGCTTTTCTTTCAGGTTCCGTACATCTATTTTATAGTTTGTCTGCAGCATCTTGCTGGAATGGGAGTAGCTTTCTCTGGGTTGTCTTTCAGTGTGTCTTACAGTACCCATATCTTAGTGTTCAAGTTTGTAAGCACGTTGCTCCTTTCTCATTTTAACAACCTTTTTTTTTAAACAAACAAACAAAACAACTATGTGTGTGTACTCTGCAGTGGGCCCCTTTTTGTTTCTAACCTTCTAGTTCTGGGTGGAATGAAGTACTGAACCAAACAGGAAGGTTTTTGGAGAAACTCCAGTGCTTCACAAACATGCCCCATACTGCCAGTCCGTGGGCAACACCATTCCTTGTTTTAAGTAGTAAGGCCTGTGTTTTGGCAAAAATAACATCTAAAGCAGGACAATGTTTTGTGAGCTCAGGCAGGGGGTCACACATATTATACATAAAGACTTAGCTTATATTAAATAGTTACTTGTGCCTTCCTTAGCACTGAATTTTGCACTGAAGGAATAGCACTGGTGTTACTAAAACTATACAGACCTCAGATTAGCAGCAGTGTGGGATAGTTTTTAAAACCCCCCTTAGCTTGCAAACTGAGCCTTCGAAAGTTGAGAAATCCCAAATTCAGAACTGCCTTTGCTGTCTCAGTTTGCTGCTTTATGTATCTATCCTACATTCCTCATGAGACAAGCATCTTGCAGAGAAAATTTGTTTGTAGCCCTCTATCAGCCAGTATCGTAACCTATTTGTATAAGGACATACAGGTAATTGTAAACCTACTGCTTTCTAGCTTTTGGTTTAACCTCCTTGACAGTGCAGATTGTTTTGGAAACACTGTCTAGAGGTGCCTGCGTCATTCAGAGGATTGAAATAGGAATTGTTAGTGCCTACTTCAGAGCTGGGAGCTCCCTGCTGAAGCTTCCTGTCTTGCGTGTTCCCTTCAGCTATCCTATTCTGTTTATGATGATGTTTACTGTATTTAAACAGCAATGGGCAGAACTGCTGCCTCGTTGCTTTCTGAGTACTTAGCCGTTTACAGTCATTTGACACCTAGGCTGTATCCTATATAAGTCTTGCCAGGTAGCTGTAGAATACTGTACTTAATGGCAAATGAGACTTGAATGTTAAATCAATTTGTTGAAGTATTTTGTACTTTCTAGCCATTCAGAAATGCAGTAAGTTATTGGTGTCATGTATTAGCTCCCAGGCTGAAGCACATACACTGGATTAATGCCAGGAAGGAAGATAACCACTAACAGTGCACAGTGCTGTGGTTTTAGTTCTCCACATATCTGCTTCCAGTCTGCATGCCCCTTCCAACCCAGTTCATGCCTGAGTCAGATGGATTGTCTGTGCTGTACGAGATATATAATTAAGTATACAAAGCTTTGGTGTGCTGTATGTGCTTTTTTTAAACAAGCTGGATATATTTGAGTCAATGTGTGTACGAAAACCTGTTAGGAGCCCTTTAACTTTCGTATTAAGAAGCACCTGGAAGGTGACAGTTGCATTTGGCTCTTTTGTACTAACGTGGCTGGAAAATGGAAGAGAGTAGGGTGTGGTTAACCACAGAACCAAACACACGTAGTGGAACTGCGTGGCCCTGTCAGGAGATGGGTGAAAAGAGCTGCCCAGGGAGCACATTTCTGGTGTACTACAATAGCCTTGAGATCCTGTCTGAAGGGCAGTAGGCTGCAGAGTTTAACTGGCTGGAAAGAGGTCAGATCAGGCCCATCACTGAGAACTAGTACTCTCAAGAGAGCTGAGGGGAAAGACAGCAAGCACATCGTGACCCAGACAAATCTCTGTCACAGCACTGGGAAAGCTTTGGCCTGTAGGGATGCTAATCCCTGGAGATGCTGGCGTTGCATAAAGACACTTTGAACCAAATTCAGCACAGTTCTGCTTGAAACAGCCTTTTGTTTTAATGAAAAGAAAGTTGCAGAAGGGGTGGTAAATGATGAATCCTTTCCTTTTATTTTGTAGCCCATGGTTGGCTTGCTAGTCTTGCACAAAGTACATTCTGCACTCAAAGTCCATTTGAAATTTAGTCAGATGTTGCAGTAAATGATGTAAGTCCCTGCCGGGAGCTTCTCCAGAACCCTACTGCTTTGTTTACTAGTAAGGCATGTTTCACAGTGCGAGGGTTTTGGTTTTTTTTTTTTTCTTTAATTTACAGATTCTATGTTTGCTTTTCTCAGCTGTTTCCTGCTTAAGACTCTTAATTGAAGCAATTCTAATCAAATGATTGGTTAAATTAATATATCATGGATTTGGACCTTTTTGACATGTAATAATTTTCCCCATTCTTTAAAGCCACAGCTCTTCAGCTTTAGTAATTGCTTCCAGGCTCTTTAGTAATAAATTCTGGGCTTTTCCATTTACTGCATTACTGTATCCTTTATTATGAGCTGTGATATTCTTTCTAGTCTTCTGCTTTCAAATTTCTAAATAATTTTTGATGTTAAGTTTTATGGCACAGTTAATTAGCTCAAGAGTACACAACTGAACCTTGACCTTCTGACGCCGTTCAGTCGTATCTGTTTATAAATGCATTTTGGATCCTCTGTGGCTTCTGAAAACAATTAGGGAACCATTTATTTCTTTTCTTCTTCATGTTACATATAAATATTTGTACGGATATGCTTATTTCTCTGGGTGTAAGAAATACACTCACCAGTTCTATGCAAGCAAGGAGGTTTAATGCATTAGAAACACTTAGGAAAAACTGTTCCAATTTTTTCTTTTGTTCCTGCAGTTTTCTACAATAGCACTTAGAGGTTTTTGCTGACCCAAAACCACAGGTCGAGATAACTGGAGTGTAGGGACACACTTAACTGGTTGTTTTCTCTACCAGCTACTTCAGCATGTCCAGCTTAACTAAAAGGACTCTGGAATCCAAAAGGCCTATTTGTCTTTTCAGCAGATCTTTTGCTGTAGGGAAAAAGTAAAAAATAAAAAACCAGCCCTCGAGTTCTAGCTTTTCTTGAATGTTGTGTGAATATAAAAAGTAGTCAGGCTTTAAGTCACTCCTGGTCATGTTTTGTTTGTATACAGGCTGGTCCCAGCAGCTAAACTTACACAAATAAACTGCTGCAAGAACCCTGCCTATCTTACCCAGGCTCCCAGATTCAGAAATTTCCCAGAGCTCTACTGGTCCTTTTCAGCCTCCCTGTATCTCCTGAAGACACCAAACAAGAGATAGTGGGGGCTGCAGCAAGCAAATGTGGAGATAAAATGTCATGGATTAGGTTGTGAAGATGCAGTATTTTGCAATGTATCTGAGATCTGCAAGGTGTTGGCATCCCTGTAGATCCTCTTTACAATGTTATCTTTTTCTCCAGGCTTTCTGAATTCCATGATTCCCATGAAAGCTACAGAAATATTTGCACTGGGGGGATTTTCAGGAATATCTTCAGTTGCCATTTCAGTTTAGATTTTCACGTCTAAGATGCTCTTAGCAGAAAAGATGTACTTGTCTTGGTTTTGTTTTTTTTTTAATTATCTGATGCAAATTTTACAAAATCCACCTGGAATCCCATTAAAAGCCTTAAACGTAGAAAATTGAGTTGACTTGCAAAAGGTCTACAGTCATAAATATATAGTCATGCAGAAGATGAGTTGTGACTGAAAATGTTGGCTCCCACGTGCAAAAAAAGGCTTGTCTTCCTTGTAGTACCATATACTTTTTACAGCATTTGAGCTCCTGCTGTAATGTATTGGAGCAGCTCACAGGGTGGGATCCTTGAAGGTGCCTTTTAGATGTGGCTTGTGACTGCTGGGAAGACTTGAGTTGGAAAAGTGACTATGAAGTATTTTTACTACAGATGTTTCCTGGTAGTCCATGTAGCATCTCTATGTTTGTATCCAAACCTTGCTGTCTGAGATGATATGCTCTTTCTTTTGTCTGTAAAGAAATTATTTGTATTAATACACTTTTGTGGCAACTGTTGCAAAAAGAAATTTTCATGCTGGGCCATAAGAGCAAGAGTGGACCATGCAGGACAGGAGAGCTATCCCCGTCTTGCTAAGCCTGGTAACATCTTGACTAGAATGGTGGACAGGTTTGGGGTTTTGCACCTCAAGCAGAAGTGGGCTTATTGGAGGTGTTCCAGATGATGCGACAGAAATCATCATAAATTATCTAGAAAATGTGAGCTACAAAAAAAAAAGGTCAAAGGAGTTAAAACTACTTAGCCTAGAGAATACTGGGGTCACTGGTGTAGTCACTGCTTATTAAGAGGCTACTGCAATGGCAGAGCACCGGTGACTTCTCCCCACATGCATGGAGTGGGAGGACAGTAAACTCAATGGGCTGAAACGTCAGCAAAGACAACTTGGATTAGACTTTAGGAACCCTAACAGGATGGTGAATCAGAGCCCTGGAGGCTGTCACGGGACACCATCAGGAACAGATTAAGCAAGTGTTGGTCAGAAATGATACAGGTATAACTGATGTAATGTAACCCTCACGGCAAAGAAACAGTCCAGATGACTTTTTAGAGACCCTTTTCAATCCTCTGATTTTTCTGAAGACTTGATTTTATGAAGTGGCAGTTAGTTTTTCTGGTGGGACACAGATTGAAGACGGGCCTTTATTATTTGCACATTTGGTGCATTTTTAGAGCATAGAGCTTTCCAGGAAAATGCAGCTTCTTATTGACCAGCAGCCTGCACCTCCTTCCTGGCTTGTGAGTGAGATGCTGCTCACCAAAGAGAACAGGAGGTTCTCTAATTCCATGCTAGTGTGCAGCCATAACATTGCATGCTTCAAAGGGAAATGAAACTTGAACGCTGTCTTCAGATATTAAATATTGCAATCTAATAAAAATGGATTGGAAACACATTTCAGAGAGTCCAAACTCTTCCGTTGGAAGTAGTGGTTATTGAGCCATCAGCCTGTTCTTGCCCAGTTAATACATGCCTACTTTAGCTTATCTGAATTTAAGTCTTTTCAGAGAACACAGCTTTTCTCTCAACGTTTTTTGTATTATTCCCTTTTTTCTTCCCAAATAAGGAAGCCTTAACCACTGTGTGAGCCTGCCAAACTTTAGCTTTTCAGAGCTGCAAATACGAGGCAGGATGCTATCTGTTTTTATGAGGTCTTTCTGTTATTTCTATAATCTTCAGTCAGCCAAGAACCCCTCATTTATCCTCCTGTTCTAATCCTGCTGTGTAAACAAGAGGCAGACACAGTCTTGGTTTCAACTCTGCTAAAAACTGAAGCAGCTCAATATACAGATGTAACTTACTGGTGGGCTTGTTTTCCAAAAATGTGTATCTTTAAAGAAAATGTATTACTGTCCTCTGCTGTTCAAGGAACACCTGAAGAACTGTTACTTTCCCAAATACACTTTGTTTTACAGGAGAGCCCGGAGGCCTCCCTTAAAATTAGGGTTCCATTGTGCCAGGTGTTTCGCAGTGCATATGCTAAAAAATTTATTTACTCTAAAAGCAGATGAGGGGTTGTCTAAGAAACACTGAGGAAAGTATTGAAAATAATATGATTATGTGCATAACCACTTACTGCAATGAAGTTATGTTTGTAAAAGCAGTAAGATGAATTTAAAAAAAGCATAAAAAGATCTTGACATTGCTAAACCTGATAACTGGTGGTTGTTGGGGTTTTTTGTGGCCTACTCTAGTAGAGACACCCCAGCGTTAATTCCTTCAAGTGAATGAGAACGTAGGCAGTCGTAAATCTCTTATTTTCAAGTTAAAACCTCAGTGTGCTATTCTGAAGGCTGATGCTTTTCACAGTTTATTAGCTTGGTTAAATGTAGGACTTCTTAAAATATAATTTGCACCATAGAGTCATTAGATGCAAAGCCTTTAGTCCCTTCAAGATTACCTAAATAAAAAAAATGCTTGGTTCTTACTCAGACCTTGAAGTGTTACAGATACTAGCATGAAAAGCTGACAAAGGCAGAGGAAAATGTTTCATTAACTTCTGGGGGGATTTTGCTCCATCAGTATTCAAAATTACAAAAGCTGTGCTGAGATTTCTGATCTCAGCAATGAGCCCATCTGTGAAAGCCCAAGAAAATGTCCAACAAAGCCTGCGGTGAGGCAGGTTGTTATTTGTCTGTTGTAAACGATATTTGATTACAAATTGTATTAAGAACGTGAGAAAATGATTCTCATGCCCAGGTTGCACATTGATAGTGTGCTGTTCTGGTTTCCCCTCATCCTTGAGTGAGTTCAAAATATGGTATCCTGTTGTAGACACTTCTTATAGTAGAAGAGTAGACTTGGCTTCAATCTGGAAGTGGCATTCATACTGATGTAAAAACTTTGATATTGCAAAGCACCTTGTTATCATAAATTTTGTAAATGAACAGAAGGTATAGTATCAGAAAAGTAAACGGGAAGGTTGTACGAGAAGTGTAGAGCAATACAGTACTTGAAGCACCATCCTGGAGAAAGGTCATACGGGTAACTGAAGATAAGGTTTATAAATGAGGTTGATTTTTCTTGTCAGGAAAACAAACTTTCAGATAAACTGTATCTTAATTTTTTCTAATCAAACCTGGCAGGACAGCACTTGAATGGTGAAAATGAGCATATATAGTATTTCAAAATTATCCAAAATCAGTGGAAATTATCAACATGTGAGAGACATTTTATGACATAGTATTTGTCAGTGGTCAGTAAACCCGTTTAGTACTTTTTTTTGATGAGGTTCCAGAAGCTGTGCAATTTCAATAGCCTCTGAAATCTTAGGGACAAATATTTTCATTGGATCTGTTTTCTGCTCTTCAGTAAGACTTTTAAATGAGTAATAGTTCAGACTTAAATACTTTTATTTGCAAGCCTTTTTTTTTAAAGAAACTAATCTTCAGCTGAAGGAAAGCACCATTCCATTGTAACAACAGTAATGTTATCTCAGCTAAGGCCAGCAAAAGATTGCAGAATTCATGGATGTTAAAGTCTGACAAATAGAAAGTTTTAAAACGTTTTCAGACAAGAATGGTAGACTGAGATCCACAGAAAGAAGAAAAAATAATTTAGAGTTTGTTACCAAGCTGCTTGCATTCAGATGTCAGCAGGTAATTCACAGATCCTATCCTAATATATGAACCAAAAGAAACAAACAAAAAAACCCAAACCGTAACAAAACCTGCTAGAAAAAGTGGGTAGATAAAGCCACTAGCTAAATTGTTATAAAAGAACTTGGCTTTTAAGAGCTGGACTAATTGCATACATTCCTTGAGCAAAATGGAACTTGACTGTGAAAATGTGTAGATTGACAAAAATCAGGACAAAATGATTCCAAAATATCAATAAACCTATTAAGAGCCACGTGAGAAACCAATCGATAGGGCAGGCAGTAGGGCGCAGCTGCTGAACAGTCCACTTTAATACCATCAATAGCCCATGGGGAAAACTCAGCCTGGTGGTTTGAGAGCATGAGACAAAAAGATTAACTGGTAAGAGGAAACAAAGAAACAAAGTGAATCTTAAATTCATTGTTTTCAGGGGAAAATATACTACTTGCAAGAATCCAATTTATTTCTGATTTAAGAGAAGTATCTGGCACTGGTTTAAGAGAGATCTTTATCATCTGCACCAGCCTTGAGAAGGGAATGATGGTAATCATAAGGTAGACTGCCAATGGCTGAGTTCTGGACATCTTCAGTTTGTGGCAAAAATCCAGAAAACTGCAGTCAACAAACAGATCAACATTCAGCTCTGCAGAGCTCCCTACCCCTTTTTTCAAAGTTTCATTGTCATGCAGCAACGCGGTTGGTTTCCTTGCTGAAGCACACGTAGGAAATTCCAAGGGGCTGGAACGCAGAGCTCTGGATTTATTTTAAAACCTTTGCAGAAATATCGGTGTGGGGACACACTTGTCAAATAGCATTAAAGTTGGTAAGAAATTGACTTTATAAACGCAGTGTGTTTCAAATGTGCCTCTCAATATCTACCACTGCCAGAGGCTTTGCTCCAGAAGTGTCCACCTTTGGGGCTCCATGGGAGTGCAGCCCAGACCTTCCCCCTGCCGGTGAGCAGCTACATCTTGGAGAACGCTTGGGGTGGTTCTGTTTGTAATGGTGCTGCTCACTACTGCTTCTCATTCCTGCAAGTGAGCTTTAAAAGCCACAGAGGAGCTCGAGTAGATTTGGATTCCTTCTCAAAAAGATCATTTTACCTTATCACATCCCTACAAATGTCCCAGAACTGTCCTGTGAAGTGAAATGCAAAGCTGTACATCACTATTTCACATGGACTATTGTCCAGTGTATAACTTTACTCAGGCAGTAGTAGTGGTTTGAAGAGGAATTTCACTTGGTGGCTGCTGTACTCTTTAGCTTTCTTTCTCTCTTGTGAGCTCTAGTAATCCTGGAGCTATGCTGTTACCGTTCCAAGATGCAGATATCTCCCCATGCAAGACTGTAGATTTAGGAGGAGCTGCCATATGTCCTTGCAGCGTTCTTTAGTGCTGCACTGCAGGTATTCCAGTATCTGTTTTAAACCTCATTAATTAACTGCTCTGATACAGGAAAATGTGATGTTTGAATTCCCATACCTGGGCCACTGAACAGAAACCAAAGTTGTCTTAAATAGCAGTGCATAAACCCAAGTCTGCTTCGTCACTGTGTTCAGCAGGAGTCTGCTTATTCCCACACCCACCAACTAGAACTGCTTTTTGTATCTTAGGTACCCTTGGCCATACTCTAGTATGTGATTCCTGGGCATGGGATATTGGATTTTGACCTAACGTAGCTCTGCTCTCTTCTTGGGCAAAATCCTGCAGTTTCTGATTCGGGTAGGATAATTTTGCTGTTATAAAACTTTAAATTGTCTTTTATTGGTGACCTTTCCACTGCCTCTTGCTGAAGGAATGTTTGGACAGGCCTAGTTGCGTTGCCTTTCAGTGTGCTCCTGTCCTGGAGTTATTTGAATCTCAGACTCACCTGGTCTTTGTGAATTATGTGTTTAATGCTGCATGGAAGTGTAACGGCAGAATTATCATCATCAAAGAGCTGTCTTCCAGGTCAGTGGATGATTCCTAGACATAAGCTTTTTCCTTTTTTTTTTTAACCCTTGCCTTTAAAGTCCAGCATAATGATTCTTGTTACTTTATTATGTTATGTTGGTTTATTTTGTTTTGGTTTTTCTTCTTCCTCAGCACTTTGATGTCTGTCTCTTATACTTGGATTTCTCCTCAGCAATTGTCTTTCAGTGGAGGGAGGGTTATGTTTCTCCCATAATACTTGTTGTTGTTCCCCATACTTATTGTACGACTTCTGTCTGCTGCTTCTCTGGTTGGTGCCTGGATATGAGCCTTTCTGGTAGCTTTCAATGTGTCTTTCTCTTAACAGTTAATGGAGAATACTTGCGACTTCCTTAATCCTACACTTGCATCTTTTTTACAAGTCATGATTCAGTTTTAAGTCTTTGCTCTGAGCAGCCATGGATACCACAGTTTAATTTATTCTGGATTTTGCTGTTAATACCGGGGGGGTTTAATTCACATAGCAGTGGCAATCAGCACCGTGTTCTTGGGTTTTACTACAGAATGAATGATTGTATTAGAAAGCGATGCATTTTTATTGTCTCTTTGCTTATTGTTGCTCGTTTATTGTCTCTTTTGGGAGAAATTGCCAAGTTCTTTGACTTATCTTTTAGTTTTTCAGGATTTGTTTTTTTTTTTGCTGTTGTTGTTTTGTTTTAATCTGCTGTATATGTAGCTGCTTTGAATCCTGAATTGTGACCCAGGCAAAGGTCTCCAAAGTTCTGGAAACAGAATCTGGAAGAACAAGGCTTCAGGTCACTTCATACTTTTTCAATTTTTACCAATGGTTATTTTATTTTAATGAATGTGAAATAGGGTTTATTTCAAAATTTAAAAATCTAAGCTCTATGAACATCAAAACAAGACACTCTGAAAATTAATCTGGGTTATCAAAAATAGTATTTTATTTAAATTTACAAACTTTTTTAAAAACCTTAAGTCAAATAGAACTTACTGATCTAATTTGAGTTGAAATTTTCTGGTATATTTTCTAACCAACAAAAGAAAGAACAGGAGCTATTTGTCTTAGTTTCTATGTGGATATATATATTTTTCATTTATTTTTATCATTCAGGGTATTGACCTTGGTACTAAGATGTCAGCATCTCAAAAGTCACAAGGTATGAACATATCTGGGTGCAAATCGCCCTGGTTTTTCAGATCATATCCCACTTCTGCTTTTGTGTCTGTACTCGCAGCTTTGAAGAAAATGCATTACATTGGATTTCTTAGGGTGCTTTTGTTTCAAATGACATTGCGTTTCTGTGATTAGTAGTGCAGAATTTACTTTTCTAGGACAGCTTTGCTGTAGAAAAAAATAGTGTCCCTGTCTTGTTTTGTCTTTTAAGTTTGGTTTACAGAGTTGTCTGTTCTGATAAAGTTGATTTCCCACAATTTTGAAGCTGTAGGTCCCACAGGCCTTTATAGCCACATCAGTAAAAGCATGGAGTCAGGTTCTCATTACCAGAGTAGTACAGTGAGATCTATGTGTCTCAGCTCCCTCAAACCAAAGCATTATTTAAGTCATAGCTATTTTTAACCTCCATCCCACCTCACTGCTTTCCTAATATTACCTAGATTTATGCATGGCTCTAACATTAGAAGTACAAGACCAACTAGGTTTAACCAAAGGTTAAAGCCTTTCTGTGCTGACAGGACACTGGATGTGTCAAATGGCAGCTTGGGTTGTTCTGATACAGAGGCTGTTGGAGAAAGCTACTGAACATCGTTGGGCTTATCACAGTCCAGCAAAGGGGAGCGTGATGTTCCTGGGACAGGAAGCCAGCACCAGGCACTTCACATGTGCCACTCGTCACTCTTTCTTGCAGGGATTGAACTGGCATTCCTCTCTTTATCAGCTAAAGTACAGTTTGCAAAAGTGTCTGCTGTGCAAAATCCTTGCAGTGATTTGGCCCGATAGCCGCTGAATTGATTGCGTGCTAATCGCCGGTATTGTGACACCGCAGGGAAACTGGCAAAATGGGCAGAGTGATACAGGCAGTTCATAGAATTAGTTTGTGTGAAGCTGGACAGCTCTGGTGCTGCGTGTCACTGTGACCCGTTTTCACTCGGTGAAGCCAAAATTAACCTTGAATCGGAAGATCCTGCTGCATGTGAAAAACAACAACAAACCTGTGGAGAGCCAGAAGCCTTGAAAGATGATAATTGTTTCCATTTCCTACTTAAATCAAAAAGGGATTTGAAGGCAATTAAGATCACAATAGAATCAGTGCCCTGTGGGTGATAGAAGACTCTTAAAGCCAAATCAAAAGCTTAACTAACATATTAATGTGTGATAGCATTAGGAGTCTTGGACGCACAAGGGGTCAGTTCTACATCTTCCTTTCAATTCATTCAGTGCTGAATTTGCACTTTCTAAAGGCAAGGAAGTAATGGCAATTGCCACTGTTACCTGGGGCTTGTGCTGGCCCTTGTAGGGCCTCAGCAAACACACAGCCCGAGTGCTTCGAATGCAAATGCCGTTTGCAGAGTGCTGCAGACCTTGGCGTAGGGCAGGGTTATATGGCTAGCAGAGCAGTGGAGTCTGTGCAGCATTGCGACAGTGGGTTCACAAATAAGTTTGAACAAAACCTATGCAAGTCAGACCTGACCTCCTTCAATTTTGATCTTGATTCTTAATGATAAGGAAAAAATATCCCATGATATATATATATTTTTTAGTGTACTTCCAGCTCTTCTTGGGTTTGTAAATAGCACAAGGGTAGCCTTGCTGAAAAGCAGAAACATTCATATTTGAACACTCGCTCCCTGTAAGCACCACGTCTCACAACAGAAAGTATTGGCAAGAAACTGACTGGCGGTACTATTGTGGTCCTTCTGATACATCTGCTAGAAACCAGACTCTTCATAAGCTTTTAATTCTTTTTGGTGTTATTCTTTTTAATCTGATAAACTGATTTTTTGTATGGGTTTCCTCTATATGGAGTTTGTACTTTAAGGATTAAAATGTGGAAAAAGCTCTCTTTGTTAGAGCCATCTTAGGAGCAGAGTGCTTCACAGAAAGAGGCCATAGATTCACAGAGAAGAGAGGGGAACAGAGGATGGATCAATAGCTATATTTGCTCTGACTCTGTTCAGGTTCTCAGCAGCAAGGAATTGCTGTGAGGGGGTGCAAATCCACTCTTGGGAAAGGGACTTGGCTGCCTTTTGTGCTGGGACTGGCTCCTCTAACCACAGGAGAGGTCCTGGTGCCAGCTACAGAGGTCACTGCTCATTTGCCCTCTGGCTTGAGATGGAAAAAAGGAAATGCAGCCAGAGAAGAAGGGGGGGGAAAAATAGCAATGGAGAGGAGGCAGTGTAAGGCCAAAGGCAAACATGTGGGTTGTTAGGATATGCTGGAGAGGAAATAGCTAGAAAAGAAATTTGACAAAAGGGGAAATGGACTAAACATCCTGGGGCAGGATCAATGGTCCTGGCAACCAGGATGTTGACAAGACACCCTCATACAGGAAAAAATCAGAAGGGGCTGAGTGTGGGGAAAGGGAGGGAACACAAGTACAATTGAAATCTTTTTCTTTGATAATTATCCATCTATCGTATTGGGATGTGAAAGGAATTGCCAGAGAGGGAATATAATACTGTTTCTGGGTCTCTCGATACAATGTGTTGTCCTTAGGCTGTTCTAGCCCTGGCAAGAGAAGCTAAGTTGAAACTAAGTTGCAGAAATGCAGTTGTATTTTTTTGTAGGAAATAATAAAGTCCTAATGTATGTTTTATATTTAATGAATCTTAAAAAGTTGTCAAGGCAGTACGATCATGGAATGTTGTGTGCTCTTGGAAAGCCATTAATGGTGCCAAGCTTCAAGACTGGGGAAGAACAGGTTGCTCTGGAGGGGAAAAGTAGTAGATTAGAAAGAAATCAAGGAGGAGATAGTAGCAAGTGGACTGAGACAAGCGGATCAATATTTAGGTGCTTGGAGGACTTGACCATGTGGTAAGCAGATGCAAACTGTTTGAAAAATGCTCTTTCAGTTCTAGGCAATGGAGAGAAATAGGAACTTACCTTTCCCAGAGCTTGCACAAATCTATCTGTACTAGACAGTACACTTTATGCTGACAAAGAATCCTTTCCATGGAAAAAATCTCTGGTTTGGTTGGGGGTTTTTTTGGTGTGTTGGTTGGTTGGTTGGTTTGGGGTTTTTTGGGGTGGTTTTTTTTTTTTTACATGTTGCTGTGAATTCACTGAAACTTACTTTGATCTTACAAGACAAGAGAACATTAATCCTGAAGACTTAATGAAACATTTGAAGCATTTTCTGTGAACTAAGCTTTTTTGCTTCACAAGGACACTCCCTTGCTTAAAGTTAGGCACTGGGCTTTAAGTATTCTTGCTGGGTTGTGTAAACCGTGTTCCAGTTGCTGTCTCTATTCACGAGTACGTGTAGCTCGGTAGCATTCTTTTTGCTTTAGGAGAGTACTTACGAGAGCCAAATAAACTGTTTTCAAATCCTACCCGTGAAAGAAGGCTTCAAAGAAGAAAGTGATTATTTTTTATTATTATTTTATTTTTATTTTGAGATAATTTAGCGTCATCTTTTTCTGACCTGGCTAGACTTGAGCATCAAAGCTCTATCAAAGTAGGGAGTGTGGTACTTGGATCATACTTAGAGAATGCTTGTAATAAATCAAATTACTCATCATAGTCACTCCATCAAATTGACATGTTCTCTGTTAACAAGCCCACTGCACTGCATAACTTCCTGCTGGTTCTCGCATACTATGGCATCATATTATAACAGTATTGCTGTTATAACCACTCACAATGGCTGTATTTTTTATTTACAGGAAAAAAACAAGTAGTTCTACCAGCTTTGTATTGACATTTATATTTTGGAATATATTTAGTGTGATGGTTAGGGTTTTTTTTCTACTTTCAGAAGAAAGTTCTTCATGTGTTTGTGTTCTAGAAGGGAGGGCTAAAGGAGGCTCTTACTGCTGTCTTCAACTGCCTAATGGGATGTTACAGGGAAGGCAGAGCCAGGCTCTTGCTGATGTTCACAGACAAAGAGGAATTAACATTTCCCATCAAGAAAAAGTCCGACTGTGCCCTGTTTCTTTACAAATATAGCAGTCCTTACTGCTAAATGAGTCCCACTGCCACTCTGCTTCTGGAAGGACTTGTTGTCATGCCCTGTGACTATACAGAGTTTACAGTCTTAGACATTAAAGATCCGTGTTTGAACATCTCAGTTTAGCTGTTGTACATCAGGAAGAAAAATCTAAGTCTGCTTCTTAATCTAATCTGTGTGAATAAAACTGCAGGGGGTGGGGAGCATGTCTAAAGAAAAGCAGTTCAATTCTGAATGTCCTGTGCATGACTGATTAATTTTAAGGTTGTTTTCATCACTAGTCTCTTCTGGCGTGAAGAGGGAAAGCAGCTCAAATTCAAAAGATAAGTAAGCTGTTAGACTCTCGGTGTGGGGACTGTGGATTTGACTCTGAACATAACCAAGCTTTCTCCTCATCTGAGGCCAGCAGAGCTGCTCTAAACAGGAATTGTGTTCAAGGTTAAGGCATCAGCTTCTAATCTGTCAGACTGATTTGTAGGTATGTGATGTTGGCTGATGTCAACTAGACTTGCACGTATGTATTGCAGGGTGAGGGTAGTTTGGTTTTGTCTTTCCTTGTTCCTCCAGGCCTGTGGAAGCAGCTTGTGCTGTTGCAGGCCATACAGAATTACAGGTTTTGGGAACAAGCCATTCCACCTGTGTGCCAATACCCTGAAAAATCTTGGTGTACTCTTTGCCTTATGCTAGCAATAGACTTCTGTGAAGCAATTTGGCATCAAGAAAATGAGGGCTATAGGTTTTGGCTCAGTCCTTAGAAAAATGTCCTGAAGTAGCATACCTAGGCTTCCCTTTTTGTTTTCCTTGATTAGTAGGGTGTACAGAGCACAAATTAGAGCTGATAACCAGTGCAAGTACCTCTGAAATGTGCATAAAACTTGATTCCTACAAGCACCTTCTATTTATAACTTTGAAAATTCTTCTAATCAAGAACCAAAATGGGCAAGTCAGTTTGTGACTCAGTGATTTAAATGCTGCTGCCCCTAAGGGGGGGATCAGCCGAACACTTCTTCATGTAAGGGACTAAACATGAGGAGAAGTGTGGTTATTCTTCCTTGTATTTTAAGGATATTAAAGAAAATACAATTGACTCCTCATTGCAGTATAATCTTGAAGTATTTACTTTCACTGGCTCTCAACTCATTTTGACTGCCAACCAGGGAAGGTCAATTGATTTCTCTGCAAAGTTTATAGCCAGCTCCTTGAAGGGAAAACAGTCTTTAAAGTCTTAACAATACTAATGGGGATTCACTCCTCAGCTCCTCAGAATAAAATGTCAACAGTGGCAAAATGTGTTACCATGGAGCTGCAGTTTTCCAGGCAGAATTTATAGTATGATTTCGTCCTTAACTCATAAAGTAACCAATAAGAATCACTAGTAGTACTCTACTGCACAAATGTATTCCCATTTTATCGTTCTGCTTACTAGGCTGAGGGACAGACTTCTGGAAGTTGGAGTTTGCGCAACTGTGTATGTAATATCCCAAATTTGCATGTGTACCTAACGTGCAAGTAGGTAGTCAGGTTACTAATGGCCTCTTAGATGTCGAACTGTACCACAGATAACTGGGAAAACCAAAAGTACAGCTCGGACTCCCCAAATTGCGGAGTTTAGTGGGTTTTTTTAGCACACATTTTAAACTTGGAGGCTTCTAATAGCCCTTTAAATGGCTACCTTTGTGTAGTAGTGGGGGGACACACCATTCTCAGAAATATTAGTTACAGTTTTCTTTGAAGTCGTGAATGGGTCAGTAGCATTCATTATATCCATCAAGAAAGTGTTAGCATTTCTTGTGAGAGGACGATAGGCTATTTACAGCAAAAGTAAAACACAGAGCCTTAAAAGACCAACTAAATCCCCACACTCTAAAGGCTTGCTTCCTTTACTTAGAAAAAATTATTGTCAGAGGCCCAATTAGATGGAAGAGATACGTTAACACTGAGAGCTATGAGTTATATGAACACTTCTTACTTTCAGCAGTGTTTGCTCAACTCTTTGGTTTTGTTTATATTGTGATAAGGCCTAGAGACAATGTGCATTAGACATATGGAAGTATCTCCCTGCCCTTAGGATTAGGAAGGAATGAGAAATAGCAGATGTCCAAGAGAAACACATGTGTTAGAATACAGAATAATGTCAGAATAAGAAAAAAATATATACTGGGCTATAGAGCATTTTATTGTGTTAGGCTGAAATACCACAGCTCATCCCTCACTATGTAATGGTTTGAGTTGGTTGTGTCTCTAAGGAAGCCATAAGAGGGGGTTTGAAGAAAACAAGCAACTGTGCAGCATTGGCCCGAGTAAAAGTGCTGTGAGAGATGATGGGAGTGTGCTTCTTGGACAAATATGGAATTCTGTGAACACAGGTGATAAGCTTCTGTCAGGTGTCACAGCACCGCTTGCCACCTGCTTTTTAAAGGATATTTACCTTGTGTTGTCTTCATCTCCCTGCCTGTAGGAATGGGTATTCACACAGGATAAGCTGAACTGGCTTTTAAAAAATGGCTTGCTAATAACATTTTATGCACACTTTAAAAAGATGTCCCTTGCTTCCAGTTTATCTTCAGAGCTTAGTTCAGAACAGATACACAGAAAGAGAAAACAGGCCAATAGGGTCATAATCAATTCCTGTTCTTGTGAGAGAGAAGAATACAAAAGCATCATGAATACCTGCATAGCAAGATGAAGGGCAAATGATCTCTTGGCAGTTGGAGTTTGTGTGTTTGGGGGGAAGGTTTCTTTGCTTCATGCTGAAGTTAACAGATCTTCTCTCATAGTTCCGTTAACCATCTAGAAATGTTATTTTCAAAGATGGGGGTTTTTTTAAATATAGGTTTTATTTTGTTTAAATAGGCTGCTGGCACAATCTGCTTTTGTCCTTTTAATAGATCTACTGATGATATTCAACAAAGGAAAAATATTCCTTAAAAAGGAGTGTGCAAAATGAGAAGCAAGATGTAGAGAGAAATAAATCCTAGTCTCCCACATTTCCTCTTCAGTAAGACCAAGCTATGTGAACTATCGAACTGCTGAGACAGGCATATGCTATGCAGTATGTCCTGCAGGATCTGCAGCACGTTGAAATACAGAATAGGGTTTTACTTTGAACAGTTGATGGGTATTGCTTATTCTTTTTGCAAGTCTCCAGATAAAGATCTCTCTACAAGTACAGGATTTGGTTGCTCGCTCTCTCTAAGATGACTTCATTTATACTGCCTTTCTTTTTGCCATTATGTTAAAATTAGAATAGTACTGTGGGGAAAACAGCAAACTGAAAACTGCAGGAGTAGAACGCATATTTAATGCAGCAAGCTTTCCCTGTGGACTTTCTGATTGGGGTAGGTGGCCTGATAGATTCAGCCTGTGTGTAATATGTCCTTAACTGTGTGGCAAAAGCAAGACAGCAGTTTAGTCGCATCCTCAAAACAAAAGAGCGTGGTGAGATCTTGCTAGTTTTACTCATTTTTCTGGTTAGGTTTCTGTTCAAGAACAGGCTTTCAGTTGTAAAGATCATCTTTGCTGGCAGATGTGATTGGAGGTAAGCTTAGCTACAAACAGGACTGAGTTTAGGACAGCCAGAGAGAGAACAGAACTGAGGATTCTCCTTGCCCGGCAGGTTAAGGTCACTAGTACAGACACTGCAGTATGATGCCTGCCTGACATCCAAGCCAGAAAAAGTGCAAGACTATAGGTGCCCCATATTTCTCTATACTCTCTGACTCCTCTTCAGATGCAGTTTCTAGATGGTGGGTTGGAACCTGCTTGGACCAGGGGCAACAGTGGCTTTGCATCTCCCAACTTTTGGGGGAGATCATCTCGCTGTTCTTCTGTTCCCTGTGTGATGATCTTGGCCCTTCACAGGATTAATGGGATCATGTCAATGTCTATTTTAGATGTGTTCTGTGCACAGTGAGTTGTACAGACCCCATGGGGGGTTGAAGCACCATCTTTCCTCATCTCTGCATCTGTCTGTTTCTGGACAGGTACGCAGAGCACCTGTGTGGCATTCTAGGAACTCTCAGGTCAAAGAGGACAGTGCCTGGTCAGCACAGAACAGTCCTGAGCAGTGGAATGGAGTTTGGTGTCCAGCATTTGCCAAAGTTGTGTGTCCTGGCACTATCTATTGTAACCATGACCCCTGACCCCTGTTAGCAAGGCTATTTAACCTTTGTCCATTGCATATAAGTTGTTTGCTGTGTGCACTCAACTTTTTGTTGGCTCTCACTGGGATCATACGTTTGTAGCTCGGAACAGAATTTGTCTGCTCCTGGCAAAGTCTCATAGCGAAAATAGCCTACGTTCTCCTTGGCTATGCCTGTGCGATTATTGCTAGCCCAGTGGGGATGTTCAGAGTAAACAAAAGTTGAAGCTGGTCCTAAGTATACAGTGAAAACTATTTGGGTAAATTGCTTGTGTATGTTATGAATTTATTAGCTTACCCAATGGTATTAACTGACTATAATGCAGTTAGGTTTTCATGTCTAATAACTGTCAAGTGATTAAGTGGTTTTCATTAGCATAAATGCTCAGCTCTTTGCATTTGTGTTAGAGAACCTCAAACCACTTTGAGACAGCTTATGTGGTAGCTCAGCCTCTCACACAAATGGCTTATTCCCTTTTCCCACCTCTCCAATATACCGTTAAATGAGAATATTTTAATGCAATTGCTCTATGTGCTTGCTTGCTCTGATTCTCTCCATCAATAGCTTTAATTTTTGAAATA
This sequence comes from Chloroceryle amazona, assembly GCA_027560015.1. Classification (NCBI taxonomy): domain Eukaryota; kingdom Metazoa; phylum Chordata; class Aves; order Coraciiformes; family Cerylidae; genus Chloroceryle; species Chloroceryle amazona. The sequence goes on along the minus strand of JANHFX010007168.1, from coordinate 8,378 downwards.
GCATGATTATAAGCATTTTGCCTTTGATAAAGCTGAAGTGAGCCTCAAGGAACTGAGAAAATAGGATTTTTTTTCCCCTGTATAGTTGAAAACTGCCTTACTGTTTTCTTAAATTGAAATGTGCCTGTTTATAAAAAGTTAGGGATTGAATGAGGGAGCAGCACAGAATTTTTCTTGTACATATTATTTCATTTTATATAACTACCATAAGGTTTTCTGTTGGTATAAACAATACATTTGCTTAAAATCATTGTTTTCCGAGCCCGAACTGTAAATTATTTATGAATATTATTCCTGGCAGAGTACATGTGTGGTCATACTGGATGCTGCATGAGGAGCGAGATACCGAAACGTTACCAGATTATACAATAGGTAGGAAAGTGAGGATTACTGTACAACTGTACATGTGAGGACTTGAGAATGTATTTCAGTTCTATTTGTCAATAATAAGTAAACTAAACCGAAAGATCTTTGTAGTGAATAGCCAAATTATTGCAGTAATACGAAGTATCTGACAATGTTATTTGATCCATCCAAGGTCCAGTCCATCCCTCAAATACTTGAGTATGTTTTCATGGAGTTTTTCATCAGACTTGCGCAGGAGAGGCATAAGCCTTTTGTGACACATGCTTGACTAGTCAATTCCGTAGAGGCTGCACATGAGGATATGGTGCTGATCTCTGCCTTTGTATTGGAGATTAGTGTTGAAACTGGAATGCAGAACAATTATTCCACTATACTATTCCTAGTCAATAAAAGATGAGCACTTTCAGAAACATTGCAAACTGGGATAAAGTGTGAATGGACAGAAAGACATATGGTGTGAGAAATAATATCATCCAAGGGAGGAATGTTAACTACAGAATGTTACCTAGCTCCATCAAATCCCCAGACAGACCCCTAAATATCTTCTTCTGTAGAAATGTGTTTGCCTCTAACATCCACCACTTGGAGCTAATAGTTCACCTTAAGCATTCCATGTGCAGTCCTATAACCTCCCACTGACATAAATGACAGCACTTCCTTTGAGCAAAAATGCCAAAGCATGCCCTCGCTTACTAAATATTTACAGAAAGATGCTATTGAAAAATTAAGTAAATGAGGAAAGAAATAAACACTTCTGAAAGCATTTTTAGCAGTGTGGCTTGAAATTTGGCAACAATTTGGAAAGCATGCCATATGGGACCTTGGAGGGGTTGCTCACAGCGGTAATGTAGTGGCTGGGCTCTCATCCCACGTTACTTTTTGCTGCGCATGGCTAGCGGGGAAAGTGAAAAGGCGTAAGACTGAGGAAGAGAGAGCATCCCTAGTGTACATAACACATCTGGCAGAGACCTGGGGATGTCAGTTAAACCCAGGCTGAGCTGCACTCTCTGCAGCTGGGTGGTTGCCTTCACAGGCATTTCCAAAAATTGCCAGTGGACCTGTTTGTGTGAGCACACACCCACTGTTGTTCCACTGAAATCCTGAAGGAATGAGAGTCTGCATTTTAGACTGCTTTTCTAGCAGCAGAAGTTAATAGGGTGCGTTCTAGGTGGGTTACACCAGAAATAATGACGGGTTTGTTTTATGCTGAGAAGGCTTGAGATTAATATTTGTTTCATATTTCCAGCAATACCATCCTTGCTGTGGAATAGCTGAAATCGTTCCATCCATCTCATTAGGAAGTTACTTAATTTCTTGACAAGAACTCATTTAAGTGCAAGGTGAATTATGGTAGGGAGAGTCAAAACTGTGTGAATTGTTTAACCTTCCACCACAGTTCAACAAAGTGGTTTTGGTTTGGTTTATTTTAATACGTTTGTGTTGTGTGTGTGTGATGTTGTTGTTGTTGTTTTGTGGGTGGTTTTGTTGATTGGGATTTGTGGGGCTTTTTTGGAAGAGTTGTTGGGTTATTTTTTGTGCATGTGGGGATTGGGTTTGGTTTTTTTTGGGGGGGGGGTGTGCTTTAAAAATAAAAACTCCTTGGCAAACTGCCTAGAGTTTGTAAGGCTACTCATGATTTGTAAGCCCCCAAAGATCATGGTGTTTCTGGCTCAACACTGAAATCATATTGAGCCAAAGCTGAAGAAAACTTTGACTGTTTTTTTCTTTAATCCCAACTTTAGTTTCACTAATGGGAAGGTATATTCTTCAGCTTGCCGTGATGTCGTCAGACCATCACAGCTGTAATGGTACTTTTATTTTAGTCGATTCATTTATAAACTCAAAAAGAAGTTTATGTAATACTTGGGGCTTGAGGGCAATCAGGGCAATGAAGACTGCTCACTCTCGGACCATCAGATGAGTGTTTTGACATTTAGGCAATCAACTTACATAGTGTACTTCAAGATAGCAAGAAAGGGATGGTTGACGAGCTGTAGTGATACCTCAGATTCATGTATGCAGGAACATAAGTGACCGCAAGCTTATAACTGGCTGCCATTTTTTCCTCCTAAGGAAGAAACTTGTCGTTTTACAAGAGCAGGAATTGCCAGCTCCTCACTTTTCAGTGAAACCTGAAATTAATCCTGCATACTTCAATATCTAGCCTTGGGTTATTGCCCACATTTAGTAGCATCCCTATCCTGGCTTTACTTGTGGTGTGGCACTTCTATAAATGGATTGATCCATTGTCCTCTGGAAATCTCTAGCAACTCTCTTTAGTTACAAATACACCACCTTTTCCAAATAAGAACTTTGTGTCAAAGTAAAGTCAAGAAGCATGGGGATTTAACTTTCTGAACTTAAAAAAAAAAAGTTAATGCTTAGTTCAGATTTCAGAACAATGTTTGAGATGGCTTATGTTCAACACGATCCTGTATGAAGCTAGAAAATTATGGACCTATTCCTTTATACCTTGCACAAGGAATGCAAAGTCATAACATTGAGGTAAATAACACTGAACAAGGAGAGAAGGGATGAGAGTATTCTCCTGGGAAATGGAAGCACCACTTAAATTTTTTCTATTACTGTGCTGACATCTTTTCAATTTTATTGTAAGCTTAGATTTCTTGACAGATTTATTGTAGCTGGGAGTAAAATCGTCAGATTTGTTCCTGCAGCACCAGTGTAAGTGATTCTGTTATATTGGCATGCACTTAAAAAAATAAAAATTTGACTAGTTTAGATTCAAACAGCCAGTGTATTTGAGGCAAACGGTATGAAAGTTAAAGGGGATTTTCAGTTACTTTTGAGTGAACACAGAAAAGATCCATTAAATGAACATTAAGATGCTTACAAGACTTTGCATTTTATTCATCCCATGGAAAGTATGCCAATAATATGTATAATGGACTGAGGTGTTTGAGGATACCAGCTACACATCGGGATACCAGAAGTATCTGGTTGTCAACTCACTCAGCAAATTGCTGCTGGATCTTGCAGCTGTAACTCTAACACACACCTTGTCAAGTGCTGTTACTTATGACCCATGTCACAGGACAAATGTTTGGTTTTAGCAAAAGCCTCACAGATGAGTTTCACCATCCAGTTTCTGGTCCACTCCAACTGAAAAATAATTTTATATTATGCCCACAGGCCAGAAAGCTGTTTGTGTCAGAGATTTCTATTTTAGCTGTCATAGTCCAAAATGAACTTTAAATAACTACTAATAAAAATAGTTGCTTTATACTGTACAAAAAGTATAATGTTGTCTTTGGTTTCATAGCAAATAGCTGAAGAATAATGTGACAAAGTGCATTATTTTTATAGTAATTTCTTATGGTGGCCATGGCAACATCAAAGTTCTTTGATAGACTTTTAACTTTTCTGTGGACTGCAGCCCAAGTTGCTTTTCCTGGGCAAGCTCTCTATCTGTTGAGAGTGCAGGGAATATTTCTGACACAAAATGACAGTATAGGAAAATAGCAAGCACATGAAAACTTGTCCTACATTAAATGTGTTGTCAGAGATGTGCTGGATCAGTGACTTTAATATAGTGCTTGCAGTGACATAAAACATGTGGTCTGTAAACAAATATTGGAGTATCTCAACTTCATATGCAAGTAATGACAAAGCTGAGATTTAGACTGTGCACCCTTTTCTGTCTTAAGTGGTATGGATTAAAACCACTGATGCGTGCTCAGAAAACACATGCAGTTTCAATGATATATCAGTCAGTTTTGCTCACTGGGGGTTTCACATGTACATAGTTAAAGTTCAGGGCAGGTAATGTAATTAAATTGTGGACGCCAATGTAACTGATGCACTTTGGAAGGCCTCTTAAACTCACTCTGTCTTCATTCCCACAACAACCTTTGACACTTGTTGAGATTTTTCTACTTTTGGGCTAAAGCTTCTCATGTTTCATTTGAACTCTGGTTTATTTTTTGATGGAGAAAGGGGAGCAAAGGGAATGTAAATGGGTTAACATGTTTATGTTCCTCCCACACACCTCCTCTTTTTAATGTATGTGTAGGAGGAATGAAGAAAAAGCTGTAGTTTCCTTTACTTGCTACAGCTTTCATTTCCTTTCCCAGTGCAGAGGCAGAGACTGCAAGAAATAAAAACTACTCTGCATCATTTGTTGGAATATTATATTAAAGGTTTAGGTTTTAGATTATTTTTTTCAGAAAATGAAGTATGAAATATTACCATTGTAGGAAACGCAGACACCTAAATCAAGTTTTCCTTAGTCATCAGAGTCTTATGCAAGGATGTGTGTCTCAGACTGGGAGCATGCTTAAACATTGTGCTGAAAACTTGTTGAATTGCAGCTTATATGAATTTTGATACAGACTTATCTCTGTGTTTGGTCAGACAGGCAGCCAATTTTATTTTCTTAAGACTCTTCATTAATGTAAAGATGTAGCAGAAAACCAAAACAAGTATTTCTTGACTAGGCCAGGAGTAACCTTTTTCAGAGCCTCACTAATCATGCTGTTAAAAAGGAGGTGCTTTTTTTCGTACATCTAGAAGTCCACTATTTGTTTTCCATCTGCCGTGGGCACAGTGAACAAATCTTTTTCATCACAGCAGCTTGTCTGTTGTTGAAGATTGTTATCGTGTCCTTGCTAAGAGTCACTCATTGTTCAAAGCTGTTTTCCAGGTGGTATTTTCAGCAGTTTTCAGAGTTTTTATGATCTCCTCTCCACTTCTATCTTTGGTTCTTCGGGAAGGATGACAGTCCTCTTCCAAACAATCTAAACCATTCAAACACGTAGGTAGCCAGCCAGCAGCCAGGTGTGCCAGGAAATTAGTTCAAGGACCTAACTCTAGGATTAGATGCCAGCTGACCACTGAAAAGGCCAAAGGCTGCAAAAATAAGCTCTGGCTAACCAATGTCAGTTAAGTAGAATTAATTTGCATGCAAAATCTTGTAAGACTTCATCAATTGCATCTACATATTTTAGAAAATAAGTATACTATATAATAGAAAAATGAATCTGAGCATGTTTATTCTATATAGTAAAAGGGACTCAAGCGTGCAAAGTAATGCTGGGCCCTGAAACTTTGGGCAAAGCTGCCTTAGGGGATAAAGACAAATGCCCACTGGCGTGCTCCAGCTAAAATGGCTACCTCCAGCTGACCTGGTATGCACACTGGTAAATTCTTCAGGACAGTAAGCTGCCTTTTACTGGTCTGGCATGAGACTGAAGCACATGCAGAATTGCAGCCATGTGGCTTGTCCAGTCAGCGGAACTATTTAGGGTTTGGGTATTGTTAAGAAACAACCTGTTAGGCTTTCTCTTATTATTAAGAAAAAATGAGGGAAAAAATCAAATTTGGGGGTTTGTTTTGGTTTGGGGTTTTTGGGGGGTGGAATGTGTGTGAGGGTTTGGGATTTTGTTTGTTTTTTGTTTGTTTGTTTTGTGTTTGTTGTTGTGTTGTTGTTGTTGTTGTTTGTGGGAGTTGGTTTTGTTCGTGTTGGTTGGTGTTTTTGTTTGATTTTTAAATACAATTCCGTATCTTCTTTGTAGAGAAAGAAATGTTTTTGGAAACTGCTCTTTCAGGTCTCATTCTAAGCAGCCTTCAGTGCAACTTTCCTCCAGAAGTCTGTTAGAAATCTTGTATGGGCAGTCTTCCCAAACTCTTCCTCCTGGTCTCGCCTATTTCTGACTCTGCCACACACGCAACCAAGTAAACCTTCCAGTTTTCCATACAGTCACAAGGGAGAAACAGTACAGATTGTTATCACTCAGATCTTACCTAAACCTTGCCAGCCTGGTCTCTGAGCACTATTGTCTGTTGTTTCCATTGTCTTTGAGCACTGTGTGTAGTTAGACATGAAATAAAGCATTTTTAAATATGCAGATCTGGAAAACATGCATCTGAGACTTTTAAAACCAGTAGCTAGTGAACCAGCTGCTATCAATTGTTTTTCAGCTATGGGAAGGTGTCAACAGGCTGCAAGAGATTGTGTTGTACCAAAGTTCATCCTGGTGTTTGGTAACCATGAGAGGAAAATATGAGAACAAAATAATAAACCATCATGCAGAAAAATATAGTGAAGGTCAGCAGCCATTTGTTCAGAGAAAAAGGAATCAGATAAAAAGTGATCTTTCCCTAGTAAGATTGAAGGCTGAGAGAAGGTAACATCACTTGCAAAATTTGTCAACGTTGAGTTGATGACAGGAGGCCAGTAACAAGGAGGATTCTAGGGCTGATGAAGGAAGGACCTTTAAATCTATCCCAAGCCAGCTTCAACTATTCTGCACCACGCTTCCGTTACTAGAACTGTGGCTGTGATGCTGACCAGCTGTAAGGCCTTCTACAAAAAATCCTGAATTTGTCATTGCTAGAGCTCAAACAGGTGTTAGAAGCCATCCTATGCTTGTGCAGATTCCTTCAAAGCCGCTAAAAATTCTTCCTAGACTCAGGAGGAAGGAAAAGTTTCAGCTCAGCACGGTGTGAATGAACATTTAAGTCAGGCCTAGGGCTATCTCCAAGTAACTGGACCCTGCCTTAGCTCAGGGCAGTGGGAGCACAGCCCAGAAATACCTCCCTGCACTCGGCTGTCTCTCCTTGGAGGCAGTTCTGGGTGTCTCACCTTCTTCCCTAGGCAATACATTATTCAAGATTGTGCCTTACAAAGGTATCTCAGTACCATATTAATGAAGCCTGATGACCACATGTAATCAGTGGTACCTGCTAATGATCGCATACGATCAGTGGTACCTGTCCATCAACCTTTTGCCTTTGCAATGTGTGACACTTGATGAGAAGGCATCATTAAGAATAAGCAATGTGTTATATGGACAGTGTAAATGAGGCACACTCATCAGTCAATAGTCTTTGTAGTGGGCCCTTTAGGAATTAATTTGTGCTTCTCAGCTATTTAATATTTACCGGAGCTTGCAAGTAAGAAAACAGGAGGAAATGGATCAAGAAATGATTTGGGCTGCCCTGGACTAAGCAACCAAAAGATATTACATATGACAAGCCAGGCCCTAGGAGCTAAGGCTGTTGGCTGAACTTAGTGCTCCTCAGGAGCAGTATCTTCACGCATCCTAAACCCCATGCCTTACTTAATCAGCTGTCTTAGCTCCAGGAGAACTTAGAAGAAATGTGTATAATAAGTAGTAGAAATTCTTGTAAATGATAAAGACTACTGTGTTTGGTGCTACCTCTGCCACTGTTAGACCACTGTGTTATGCACTGGAAGCCGGACTTTGAGAAGGGTTTCCATAAACTGGAAATTGCTCAGGGAGAAAACAGCAGTGTAACTTGAAGGATTCTTGTAGTTTGAAAGTAGCTGGGAGGACACATTGGCTCCTGTTTCTCTGGGGAACAGGACTAGATAATAAAATGCTCTTACATTATGTGATTTGTTTTGTTATTTATTTTGTTTTGTTGTTTGGTGGTGTTTTTCCTTGCTGGTTGTATTGGATTTAATCCAACAGGATGGTTTGGTTGGGGTTTTTAAGGGCCCCAGTCAGAGGCTATCCTTCAAAGACAGTTTCTCCTTTTTGTAAATTACTTCCAATTATGGAACATCCTCAAGCTTAGCTTTTAACGCTGATCCTTGAGTCACCACTTGATCGTGGCTGTTGTGTCCTGCCTTAATGCTCCTTCCAGAGAACTGAAAACTATCCACAGAAAATTCTTGCCCTTCCCTTGCTTGTACATATTCTTCATCTGACATCATCACTTTATTTTTCATTATTCCCCCAAGTTTCTTCCTGAAAGTGGTTAATGATTTTTGCTTTAGTTCACCTCTGCTTTTCCAATTTTTCATCCTTTTTGCCTAACTTGTGTCTGTCTGTTCTTGTGTAGCCCTATTCCATCAGCACATGTAGTTTTTCCATTTGTGTAATTTATTAGAAATTTTGTTCTGTCTTCCAGGTTCTGTTTTATTAGGATAAATTATTTCAATGTCCTTCATAGAATCATAGAATAGATTGGGTTGGAAAAGACCTCCAAGATCATCGAGTCCAACCCCTGATCCAACTTCAATT